>FAPY01009894.1:202-14572 GCA_900067975.1 Heliconius heurippa | reverse complement strand
CGCTCCGCGCGTTTTAAATATATACAACGATGTGAAAACAACTTATAAATAAGAGAATTTTTTTTATTGGTATTAACGCATAGGAAAGTGTGTTTATTCTTGAAAATGAATCAGGCTGTAGACTATAAATATATAATTCGGTTTGTTCTTGGTGAGACAAAATATGGAAGTACTATGAAGCAACGTTTTATTGATAAGAATAGATAAACTCGATATAAATGTTTACCTTATATTTCGATATTTTAACATCTTATGACTTGGAACACAAAACATGTATGACATTTTCGAACTGGGTGACAAATTTGGAGTGCAGTGTTGTAGAAATATTGAAACGTAGTCAAAAAATACCATCATTCACTTATGCACCAAAAACGATTCATAAATGCTGGTATCTTTTGATTACGTTGACGTTAAAGCTTGATTTTTTTATGTGCTCCTAGGGACCATAGACTTAAATATTTGATATAAATTTCAGATAGAGCTAGACAGTTCCACGCGATCTTGAGATATATTGGTCTTGACTCTTGAGAAACGGACGACAAATTCATCGTGTAAAGATTCCGTTTGTACCTTTTGAGTAACCCTAAATATGCACAAGCGTACTAATGAGAAAACATGTAAATTTTCTTAAATGTACATAATTAAAGTAATACTGATGTACAATGCAAAATAATTATGTATAATTTATTTTCTGTATTATTAAATTGGAATAACAATGTTTACTTTTATTTAAACATTTGCCCATATAAAATATTACACAAAAAATCGGAACAATTATAACATTAAATAAATTACGAAAAAACAATACTTAAAATTCTCATTGTAACATAATTATGGAGATTCCTTATATCGCCAACAATTTATGTAAATATTGTTATTATAATAAAACGAGCCGCTTCTATACATTAGATAGGCTCGAGAGCCGATAAAAAATACGTACCGCCAGTTCGGTCAACGTAACCTGCAGTTCGCGTTTCGTACGCGGTTCGAGGCAGTGTATTAAACTTGTTTGGAATTTATTTAAAGCCTTCGCAATGACGTACGCGTTTTTAATAGTAGCAGCTGTAGCTATAACATTGAAATTATTATTTCTATCTTTTTCATTGGTTGTGACATATAAACATGGCAAAGATGAAGCGATAGTGAGTATTTGAGAATATTTTGTTATTATTTGCAATTAAATTCAGTTTATAGTAATAATAAGATTCAACATCTAGTGTAAATTATTTAAAAATGGATATACTTACCTTTAAAAATAAATTTATGTACCTAATAGTTAATACTAAGTTTGGTGCAATTAATTTTATGAAAGTCAAAAAGTATGGCGAAACGTAATTCTTTTAGTTTCATAACTATGCTTCAAATAACGTTAAGTAATCAAAATGCACATTGCCTAAGGTTTTTATATTTTACTATTTGTTAGGTAATTGAACAATACTATTTAAATATCAACAATTAGATTTATAGTTTATATACATAATAGAATTTTGTTATCTAAGTACTATAAATGTAAGAAGATATAAAATATTATAATTATAGTTTTCTAAGAGACTACAATCTTCATTAAGGCACGTTTCAATCTTCATTAAGGTACCTATAGTTTACCTCACATCTCAGTCTCTATTAAATGAACAATAATTGATTTAACAATCGATCTCGAAGTATGAAGTCGACGGGCCCTTTCTCTTCCCAGTCACGTATCTAAAGGCATTTTTAAATATTTTCATTAAACACATTTAGGTTTAATAATGTTATTTGATTCTTTATCGTGTCGTTTTTTAATAATAATATCATAGTGAGTTATGTTAATTTTTAATGAAAGTCAATAAAATATTTTTCCTCGTAATAAATTTCGGAAATAACTTAGAAAAATAACAAATTGAATATGTAAAGATGGAGCTAAGGTATAATTTTTTTGTGAAACGTGACTTTTAATAGATATTCCACAACTGCAACGTACCTACAACTTTCTCCTTTTGTTGCAGAGCAACATGCAGACGAAGCAACATAAAAAGGACGTGATGTGCGCTTGGAAACAATTTTGTCGTATATTTTTACCAAAACCTTTTTCTTGTCCAGAGCCAAGCAGTAATACTCGTAATATATCTGCGAAACTATAATGTATTCGTGTAATTTTTTTATCTATACTATGAGATGTCATTAAAATGGCCGCCAATTTTAACAAAATTTACGATTTTTTTCTTTAATATAAACAATTTTCAATATGCGGCATTAAATTCCGCCACTCAACACGCAAGGTCTCAGAATTTGGCGAAAAATGATGAACGGAAGTATTTCAATGGGAACGGAGTGTCATAACTCTATGTTCCTTAGCTTCCCTGCCTAACCTGCCATCTGCAGGTTACAGAGTGAAAAAAAAATCAATAAGTATAGCATTTAAAAGAAAATGCATCTTTGATTAACACATAGGTATAGTATATTTAAATATGACCGTAGCTATAAATTTATGGGCAACGCTTGTTAAGATAAATATATGAAATATTTTTAGCATCGCAAGAGTGAAAAGATTTTACTTGCTAATAATACTTAGTACCTAATAATTAAATGTTGATATCGTATATTATTTGTAAGTGTTTACTTTTAAGATACTTTAAATTAATATCTACTTAATATGCCATAGGTGCTTCTACCTATTTATATTTAGGTCACGATAGTAACAGATATTTTTTTTGTTTACAAATACCATTCTTCTACAAAATACTATATTTGTCATATAAAAATAAAAAAATATAATATTGTCCAAAATTAAATGGGTGTAATTCAGTTGTCACTGTTTCGGCCATCCCGATTCTAAACAAAAGAAGACCAGTAGTGGCGCAGGGCCACAAGCGTGTGACTGTAAACGAGACGGATTGTGGGTTTGATTTCCACTCGAGGAAATGAAATATTTTATATGTATTATCATTTTCTTCGTTCTGGTGGCCAAGCGAAGTGCGGCGTTGAGTACCGCAACTCAATAGGCAATGCCTCTAGAATTCGGCGGAAAATGCCGAAAATAGTGTCTTAACACTACATTTAATCTGCCTACCCTGCTGTATGCGGGATGCTAAGAAAATTGACTATCAATAGATTATCGTCAATCGTATTAGCAGTAATGATTATGTCGCATCCGCGACTATATACCTTTAAAGTGATAATGTTATTAAAACGCAAAAGTAATTTAGATTAGTAAATAAATAATTGTGTGTGTAGTTTAAACAGGTGAAGCCCTGAAGTTTGGTTTTCTGAACTTATGCTCAATGTACCAAAAATCTAGGGCCGTACTAGGCGGCCACTTGTTAAACGTACTGTACTTACTAAGATCTGTATTCTGTATTCTACTGAGATCAATAACATCGATAGTTAATCTTCATCATATAAAAAGTATTTTTATAATAAAAATTTAAATGTTAGTAAATGATTAAAGAAAAATATAATAATGTATACCTACTTTAGAGACACAGCACAGCTAATGAACAATTGAGGCCTAGTGGTGCAGCACAAGCGTGTGACTGTAAAATGCAATGGGTGTGGGTTTGATTCTTACTCGAGAGAATGTAATATTAAATATTATTATATGAAAATATTAAACTTCCTCGCTCTGTCAATGAGGCAAAACGCGGCGTTCAGTTCCGCCAGACAACACGCAATGCCTCAAGAATTCGGCGCAAAGTTGGAAACAGAATTGTCTTAATTCGAAACTGAGTGTCTTAACACTAGATTCCTAAATACCATCTGCCTACGCTATTATGTGCGGGATATAGTTTGAAGCTTAACAAAAGATTGTTAATGTAGATCATCGTCATAGCAAATTTATCGCAAAATTGAATCACTCACATGTCCATCAGGATGGTGATTTTCTTTTTTTATTTCAAATAAAAACTTTTTTGCTTTACCTACTCATAATTTACATTGTCAGTTAGTAGATATATCCAAGATTCAAAAAAACTATATATTTATTGTGACAATTTTCTCCTATGTAGATATTACCAGGTAGGTATATGTATTCTGCATACTCTCATAAAGCAAATTCATTTGTAGAACATTGCTATAGTTAAGTATATCTACATGATGGTTTCAAATTATAGGACAGCTTTTAACAACAATGGCATTAGAATACAGGCTAAATAAGTACAAACGGATTGGGTTGCTCTCTTATTTGTATCTAAGGTAGTATTAAAATCAAATAAAACTCCAAACATATTTTTTTAATATTTAATTTCATCAACCAGTATAAAATATACCTATGTATATGTATATTAAATAAACCTAGACAACCTTATTCAGATACATAATTAGTAACCGCCAAATAGTTCATTTCTCTTGTAAACTTAGCCCATTGTACTGTTTTCTTTTGAATGTCTAATTTTATATTATCGATTTTACATTTGAGCGCTTGATTTATAATAAACCTGTTAAAGTAATGGACGTGGGGATGGTTGACATACTCCTCGATATTCATCCACCTACAATCTTTTACTTCCCTCTCTGATACAGTTATATTGTCGGTAAGGGCCTTCATCATGAGGAGAACATATATATCAGAATTACCAAACATCATGTTGTGCGAGTGTCTGAATGATATTAGTGATGTGAAATCTGTTTCTACTCCCGTTTCTTCCCTGACTTCCCTTTTAGCAGCTTCAACTATATCTTCACCTGAATATGAAATATAATTTGAGATTAAGTGGTGTTTTTATTCGATTACATTTCTTATATCAAATAATTATAAATGTAACGAATGTAAAATAAACATTCAGGAAATTATTGCAGAAAGCAAGCAAAAGAAATCATACTAGCATTTTTTCCGTTATTTTTATTCCTACGTCTTGTACAGTATAGAGCAGTACGGTCAATGAGTCGTGGCCGCCCTGAAGTTAGGCTTTCCGAACTTTTGCTCATTGTTCATTCGGCAAGAAAATAATGAAAAGTTTACTTATTAAGAAAACGTAGCGGGATTTGAACCCGCACCTCTTTAAACCCGTCTGCTTGTTTCAATTTTTTTTTTGGGGAGATTATAACAAGTTTCCACTACCCAGAGAAGTTTTTTAAATGTGTAGATATGAAACAAAAAATTAAATGGAAAATACACATTGCATACAATAAAATAACAAACTTATTTTTCAACTTAACATTTGTAACATGAAGTAATCTTATTATTATCTAGGTCATATCTTACCCCTTTCAACATATCCTCCAGGAAGTTTCCAGTGGGGATAATCATATTGTTTTTCAGACAGAGCTAGTAATTGATTTCTTCCATTTAAAACTAGGGCTCCGACACCCAAATTTGTGTGACTAGCAGGTGGTAAATTAGGTTTCGAGTCCATCGGCAGCCATTTATACATCATGACAAAATCATCTCTGGCATGATGAAAATTAAAACCTTTCTAAGAATATTAATAGTATTTTGTAAAATATATATACATATACATAAATTTGGTGTTATCTTAAATTTTAATTATGTGAATTATTTGTATGTAATTGTGTTATACTCACTTCTGCTAATATAGGTACATAATGGGAGTCATCTATATGAACTTTAAACCATATGCAATGTCTATTTTCACTCTTCCATAACTGAAGTGTGTCTGTAAGTAAATATGATAAGTGTCAAATAATATTACAATCTATAGAATTATATTCTTCCCAATTATGTGAATGCATAATTAAAAATATTATAATGATACTGATGTAGCACAGCAGCACAGCATCTGACTGTAAATACCACTATTATGGATTTGATTCCCACTTGGAACAATGAATATTTTCATTACCAGAGGGTAATAAGACAGTCAACACACAATTTCTCAAAAATTGAGCAGAAAGTTGGACTCTGTTCCCTACTTTCTTAAAAATAGTAGTCCTCTGCATAGCCTGCTATATGCGGAAGCAAGCAAGCAACATTAAGATAAAAAGAATTTGAAAAAAATAAATAACAAATTTATTTACTCATACTCAATTTACTCATAGATGACAATATCTTAACTACATCTTAAAATTTGTATGTAAATTATTTTGAAGCCAAAAATAAATTTAGCTAGTTACATAGAGTCTATGTGGTTTACTTTAAAATAAAGTGAAAACTACACTAATTTTAAAAAAGGATTTTACAACAAATAAAAAATATTATAAGACACAAAGTAACAAAAGACAAACTATATTTTTGTAATATTTAAATGTGAAAGTTGTGGGTTTCATACCCAATCAGGGCAATGAATTATGTTTATTTACCTGTTCAGGTAAGACAACATACAGCATTGAGTTCAGTTACTCAGAATGAAAGAAAAATTGAGAATCTCTAGGCTCACCATACTACTTGAGGAAAAAATACGAAAATGTATGTTTTTAATGAAAAATATGTAACTATTCTTCATAAGATACTTACTTTCAAGCTGTTCCGAAAATATATCTTTATTACATTGCAGATTTTTAGTATCAACAGTCATCCCATTAAATCTATCAGTTTCACCTGTAAATACTTGAAGAGATGGATATTTGTAGAAGGTACACGAAATATTTCTAAAATAAAAAGCCCTATTACAAAATATGTAACACTAAATATCATTTTAGTTCTTTCTTAAGCAGTTTCAAATAACATAAAAATTACCTAATATCACTACAACATAGCTTTGCTTTGTTTAAATAACCTAGTTTTAGGATAACTCTTCTGATTAATAACATTTCAGAAATTCTTCTTAACATAGATAAAACATTAATTAAAGGATTCAGTAGTTTAAAATTTTTATTAAGCTGCTATTATTTTAATGAATATAATGTTATAATATTAAGCAAAAATAAAATGACGCTGAATAAATGATATATTATGTAAAAAATAAATCAGAATTTTTTGCTTATTCTAAGTTCTCCTTGTAACTTCTTGATTAGCATGATAAATGTATTTTATATTCCTTCTTAAACTAGAATAAAATTATATAAGATTTTCGATTATTATTTGAAATCGTGCTTATCAACATTTCGATGATATTTTAATATATTTCATTTACTTAATGATTATATAGTATATATATAATCATAGCTATATGTCAATGTCATGTGTCAAATGTGGTTGGCCCCTTCGTTCGAAAATTCGAAAACCTTAAAGAAGTTTACTGAATTATACTGAGCTCATGAACTGTATCAGTTTTATGTTTCAGTGTGGCTTTAGGTGAATGTGGGACAGTGCTATCAGATGCAATATCTGGGAAAAGCGGGACAAAACAAATTTATTATTATTTTATTTATTTGAGTTTTAAATAAAGTTTCCAGTAATGATAGATAGTAATATTTTTTTTATTGGGAGACGTCACTATATTTAAATAATAAATGTTTTCGTTTACCCTATAATGCATTTGCAAATGTTCAGAGTGGTTATACATAACTTGCGAATATACATACGAATATGTATTTCGAAATTGTTAATAAATAATTAAAACCTAAAAGTAAGGTCAGAAAATAGTTTTTTTTAACTTTTTTGCATGTATATAATTTTTTTTTAAATCAATTTTTTTTTCATTATTTGAGGATGGAGTGCGAACCTTGTTGGCAATCTATAGAGGTCCAAAATCTAAAATTAAAACTTGACCCCAGCTTTGAGCAAATTTGTAAATCTGTGTGAGTAAATTTTTGGTTAGTAACATTTCTGAGGTGGACACAGGTCACCAGAGGAAAAGACCGCTTTTCCTCTATTCCTACGCCCATAACATTATTGTTGATTAAACACTGCAATTTTAGTCTATTTCAGAACCAAAAAAACACAGATACAAAATAGTTTTATTAATTTTTAATGTTTAATGTTTTATCTCCCTTACTCATGAATGATTTGGATATAACTTTAGTTAATTTTGAGTTTTGACACGTCATGCTTTTATTAGGATAAAAATATTGTCAATTAAAGCAATGACAAAATGACATAAGTTTTCATGTGGTAAAGTCATTAATTGTGATGTTCTATATGACCGAAGCTATGTGAGGAGTATTTTTATATACCTAGAGTTTTCTAAAATTAAAAAAAAACAATGGCTGGACGAGGTGAAAGAGGTGTAACTCGTGTTTTGGAAAAATTAGAGGCGTCGGTTAATTCGGGTCAATATTATGAAGCGCATCAAATGTACAGAACTTTGTATTTCAGGTAAAAAATTTGGTTAATCATGTCAATCATGAATGAAATTAGTTTGTCAATGCGTATTACTTTGCAGGTTCCTAAGCCAAAAGAAATATTCTGATTTATTAAATCTATTATATAAAGGCTCTACACTTTTACTTCAACGCGATCAACAAGGCAGTGGTGCAGATTTGGCTATATTATTATTAGATGTCTTAACTAAATCGGAAACAAAACCTAGCCATGAATGGATAGAAAGAATAGGAAAGTTATTTGAAATGATGAACTCTAGTATACCTGAGCGCGACACTTTCCTTACTAATGCTGTAAAATGGTCAATGGATAGTAATAAGAAAGGACATCCTTTACTTCACAAGGTATATCTTTACTGTATTATTTAAATTTTTGTTAATGTTTCATTTTTTTAATGTATTAATAATTATGATTAATTTCTAGAAAATTGCAGAAGTGTATTGGAACGAAAAGAAATACACAGTAGCACATAGACACTTTTTACACTCAAGTGATGGAGAGGCATACGCAAAAATGTTAATTGAATTGCATACCACTAAAGGATTGAAATCAGAAATAGATTTATTCATTGCACAAGCCGTTTTGCAGTGTCTTTGCTTGCGCAACATACAGATGGCGACAGAGGCGTTCAATAAGTATACAGGCTCACATCCAACCATAAAAAATGATAAAGGCCCACCTTATTTATTCCCCTTGCTTAATTTTCTATGGTTTCTATTACGAGCAATTGAGCAGTATGTATTTTTTTTTATTATTATGTTGTTTTTGTAAATGTATTTAAATGAAATATCAATTGTAATGCCTATTTATATTTTGTTTTCAGAAAACACATTGTTCAATTCAAAATTTTAAGAAATTGTTATGCTATTAGTATAAAGCGTGATCCAAATTATGCAGTATATTTAGATACAATAGGCCGCATTTGGTTTGGTATTGAAATCCCACAAAACAAGAATCAAAATTCAGTATTCGGTGGACTTTTAAAATCCATTATTGGAGATGTTGATGTGGACACTTCCGATGATGATGGTGACCATTTGGGAAACTGTGCACCTGCACCAGATTTAGATTAAAATTAATATATTTTGGTAAAGAAAGGAATTTTCAACTGAAACCAGCACTTGAAATTTGTTTTTCTAAATTTGGAAATAAAATAAAATAGTTACTTGAAGTGGTTTATGTGGTGCAAAGTAACATTCAAAGTTTTCTAAGAAAATTTTATTAAAATAAAATCAGGCTATTTTAATATATTTTTTTAACATATCTAACTCATCTAAAATATGTTATCTAAAAATAATTATTTTGGCAAATTTTAAGCTTATAGTCAATATAGAGCAGATCTTTTAGATCTTATTTGTTTTAATAACCTGTTTATAATGTTTGTATAATTAATAATTGCAATTAATGTTCATTTATTAAATGGTAAAGTTTTATTTTTGAATTATGCTTTATTACTTTCATCATTTTTGAAGGTAAGCTTTAGTGCTATGAAGAAAGGGAGATTTTGGTGAAGTTTTTGTATTTAACAGTACAGTATATCAGGAGTAAAATAATAAAAATAATTAAAAAGACGTTTATTTCTAAATAAACCAAAATTCACCATAAACATCGAGTACCATGAATAGGTACAATAGTCACAAAACAATTACTGTAAAGACTATATTATAATAAATTAGGCAATAAAATGTCTGTTAAAGAAAATTATATCAATACTTAAAAAAATATTCAATAAAATTTATTATTCTAAAATTCGGATACATTTATTAATTTACAATTACTGTAATTACTTTCAAAATATACATAACACTGAGGTAGACTTGTAATATGTTAATGTAAACATACATTTCGTAAAAAGCAGATTCACACAGTTTAATGCATAGCAGGGTAGGCAGACTAAACCTAGTGTTAAGACGTTGTTCCCCACTTTCTGCCTTATCATCGAACTGAGCTCACCGCCGCCTTTTACTGAAGTGGCGAATAGAAAATAATTTAAATATCTTCCCAAGTGGCACCGCAGACAACGATTTCTGTATTATCATATTTAAATTAAACATCTTCAACAACAAAATTGGTTACATCTCTTGACCAATTTTTTATTTTTAGCTGTGTCTTTTTCAAATTAAATTTAAGGCCTCTATTTTTTAAATCTAATGCTTGTTGCACAATAAATCTATTAAATTCATGGACATCAGGATGGTTTAAAAATTCATTTACATCCATCCATTTGCATGCTTTGATTTCTTGTTCTGATCTAGTTATTTCATTAGATGTGGGTCTTAATAAGACTACAATATAAATATCAGAGTTACCAAAATTGGCATTATGAGAGTGCCTTAATGTGACCATTGACTCAAAAACCGAATCAATGCCAGTTTCCTCTTTTACTTCTCTTACAGCTGCATCTTTGATGTCCTCTCCTGAAAAATACATAAATTAAAAGAGCATCATACGACCGGTTCTTTTATACGGCAGCGAATGTTGGCCAGCACTATCTCGGTACACTCAGGAGCTTCACGTCACGGAAATGAAGATACTAAGGCGTAAAGTGGTCTGCCCACATATGTAACATATTCATTTGAGGTAGTCTTGGAGTCCATGATCTAGGGTACTGTCACTCAACATGCAATGTCCGAATTGAGTGGAAACTGTGCAATGGAGTGTCTTAACACTTTCCTCTGTTTATCCTGCTATATGTGGAATACTGTATAAAAGTAAAAAAACAATACTATACCTCTTTCAACATAACCTCCAGGAAGTTTCCAATGAGGAAAATCTAAATACTTCTCTGCTACAACAAGCATTTTATTATTTTCATCCAGAACTAGACCACCTACACCAATATTTGTGTGACTTGCAGGGGGCAAATTTGCTGGACAATTAGTAGGGAGCCATTTGTACATCATTACAAAATTATCCCTTGAGTGATGAAAGTTAAAACCTTCCTGAAAATATAAAAAAAACATACATAATGAAGGAATTTTTCTAAATTTTAAAAACATACATTATTTATCTAACACATGATGATGATTGACATCAACCCTTCTGTTACTACATATCGCTATCACTCACTCATCCATTATTATGTATTTTTCCCTGCATTCACTTTAAGAGGTATGCAGCCTTATTTGGTCTTTGTCCAGTATCCTCAACATTGTGTTCTCAAAGATTAACCAAGATCTCCCCTACCTCTTGCCATTCACTAAATAATTATATATTTTTTTAGTATTCTTTTGCTTGGCATTTTTAGCATGCACAAACCACCTAAGCACTAAGAGCACTTCATTCTTATTTTAAATTTTGTTTAAGAATTCCTGCGTATAGCAGGATAGGTAGAGGATACTATTTTAAAATTTCATTAGATTTAACAGTATATTATAAAATTTTTAGTGCATATATATTAAGCAATTGAAAATATGAAATATACACATTACTTTTGCAAGTATTGGAATTATCCCTGCATCCTTAATATTGACTTTAAACCAAATACATTTTCTGTTTTCTTCATCCCATATTTTCAAGGAAGCTGAAAATATAAATTATAAATTTTTAAACCAATAGTTTTTGGATGGTACAATATTGTATGTAAATCAATTACACAAAAGAAATAATTTTATATTTATGTAGTCATAATCACCTATAAGCTGACCACTAAACTTGTCCAGTTCAAAATTTTCATCACATGAATCGACTGTGATGCCATTGTATCTATCTGTAACTCCTTCGAATGTTTTTGTGGACATTGTAAAATTCTTCTGTACATATAAATAAAAATGTTATGTGGAAAATTTGTAGAATTTATATCTTAAATGGCAATGACTTTATTCTCAAATTGGTTATTTCCTTATCAGATATCTACATGTTTTTTGCGTTTGCTAAAAATTCAAATCATCATATTTAATCCAGACGTCAGAGCACCGTCAAGAGTTAATGAAACAGATAATAAATAATACTACACTGTCTGTTCACTTGTCACATATTTTATTACAGTAGCGCACATTTTGTACAGCGTTTGCTTTTTAAATTAGTTCCTTTGATAGTTTATTTTATGTAACAACTTTACCTCTCATTATTTATCTTAAAGGCAATATGTACAGTAATTACTAATTAGAACCTATAATTTGACTTCAGATATATTATATGAAATTTAGATTGTGTTACTGTTCTTATTACCTATATATACTTATTGGTGAATAACATATTGCAGGGCAACTACTAATTACGACTAGCGATAAGAGAAGCATTAAAATAATATTCCTTAAGGAATTAAAAAAAAATAACAGGTAGAGTTAGGCAGAACATAAGTGTTCTGCAATTTTTACACTAAGGTATTCAGTAGGCAATTTTTACTATAAAAAGCCAATGCGTATTGGTCCGCAGAATTCGATCTTTTTCATCGATTTCATTCGATCCATTGATAACGAGGGTGAGGTATAACAAATACAGTTTATGTACCTATAGGTCCACAAGCTAGAAAATAAACTAATAATGCAAGCATGTCAATTGTCCAGTTCGTTTTCTCCGCAACTAACATTGTTTTCCCAGGAAAAATTTCACGGAGACTAAACTATTCAAATGAAAACGAATATAAATGGAATAAGAGCTGTTATTTATAGGTATCTTAGAAACATTAAATGGATTAATACGCTTGTTTTTATCAACGAAAACAATAAGTAGAAATAAAAGGAACAAAAAAATAAAGAAGGAAAACACTGACGTAATAGCGAGTAGAGGCCGACAATAGTGTGTGTAACGTAAAATTCTAATTAAGAATAATTTATAAGTTTACAATTGAGAATGTCAGTTCTGTTAAATATCTATAATTTTTTTTTCGAACATGGGGTTAATGTCTATTGGCTTTTACAGCCACACCGGTTGGGTAGGGAAGAAGGTGAGGTCCCTGAAGAAACGCAAGCACTAAGTGGCTGCCTGTAAGGAAGTCGACGACTGTAAGGGCGCCCCCCGCGGGACTCGACTTCGGCTTGCGGCCGTCGAGCGGACTGGTATTACAATATTTATAAACATTTAGATAAACATTACCAATTTTTCAATATGTTCTAATTAGTGGTTATATTAGGTTACCCAAATAACACTACAAACATAGTAGTTTTCTAGGTCACCTAGTAACCTTAATTTATTTTCATTAAATATTTCGTTATAAATTAAAGGAGACGTCCTGATAAAGAATACAAATTAATCTAAATATTTATACACATAAAAAAACAAATTTATAAACTATTATTATTACTTTCAAATACGGCATTGTGTTGGAAAATATCCAAAACAAAAAGGGGATAACTACTAAATTGGACGTTATATTATCTTCTTTTTGATTTATTATTTATTATGTTATTGGCTGATTTACATTAACAGAGTAGGCAGAGGGAACATCGAAATTAGAATCTAATTGATATCACCTCACGAATATTTGTAATAGTAATTTGGTCTACTTTTTCGAAAAAACAAGGTAAAAGAACGTATGGGTAACTTGATCACGCTTTTATTTGATTTTTAAAGAGAATATAGATAGATGGAGAATATAAAGATATCCTGAGTGAGTTTACTGATATTAAATGTTTTGTTGTTAAAAATATAAGTAGGTAAATTACAACAGAGAACAAGCAACTAGGCCTTTGTCATTTTTATTAATTCGTGAACAGATTTCTTAGTTTTTATGAAAAATATTATAAATTATAAAATATAATAGTTATACGCTTACTGTAAATTGCATTTTAGGGTTTTTTTAATAGAAACACATGTAGTTATATAGTACCTAGTAGTAGTTGGCATAGAGAATTTAAAACTACAATTTCATCAAATCACAAGTAATCGTTCTATTTGAAGGCGATGAGTTGGAAATTGCGTTCGTATCGAAAACTTTTCAATTTTCCCTCTATGGCAAACCGCCAGGGAAAATGGATTTGTACTGAACTGCAATTTTTTTACTTTTAGAATAGCTGCTAATTAATTAATCCATAAGCGAATATAGGACATATTAATTAATCAATTATAGTTTTATTTTATAGAAACAATAACGAAGGTAAAAAATCAACTTATTTATATATAGCGACGTCTGGTTGGGTCAGCTAGTAGTAGCATAGTACCTATGCATATTAAGGTGAATGCCTGCGTAGTGTAAGTGAGACGTGCATTTGCAACGCTTGCACCGAGGGATTAATCAACAGCTTGTGTTTATTTATTATTATCAGCTTCATGCTGTAACCCGCACACAGCAG
>FAPY01009846.1:0-13634 GCA_900067975.1 Heliconius heurippa | reverse complement strand
AAATATTTCACTTTCTCGAGTAGGGATTGAACCCACAACCGTCGCGTTACAGTCACACCCTTGTGCCGCCGTGCCACGACGGCCTACATTACACATATTGAATACCTCGACATATTATAAAATTCGTGAATTTCAACTATAAATAAATATACAAAATCTGATTAATATTTTTTACAGCCCGGTGGTCCACCTGTGCCTCCTATGACAAGAAGCGTGAGTGAACTATTTTATATATTTATAAGTAGGTACTTAAAAAAAAGGATAAGCAGCTTCACGCTTTATTCCGCATAGCAGGCTAGATAGAGGGAACCTAGTGTTAACACTCTCCTCCACTGTTGAGTGGCGGAACTCAACCTTGTCTAACAGAGCGTATGAATTACCTATTTATACTCAAACACTTATAACGAAGAGTCAAATTATTCCACAATTAACTTATTCCACGCATTCTTATCTTTTGAGTAGATCTTACTCTCCGCGGCATATTTATTTTCAGCTTCATGCTGTATTCCGCAAGTAGCAGGGAGTGTTAACACACTCCGCTTTAGTACTGCTCAGCTATTGTTATAACATTCACGATGTCACCGAGTATTCCGTGAACATCCTTAACATAATCAAGATTACGTTGTATTCGGCGTAAGCGACCCATTTTACGCCCATACACTTATGACAAAGAGTCAAATTACTTTCACAACCAACATATTCCACGCATTCTTATCCTTTGAGTAGATCCCGTCCCGCGCCCGCTAGTAGGGTTTTACATAATTTATGTATATCACGGTATAAAGGAACGGGAATGCTAATTTACTTGTAGATGTAGAGGTTTATGTTAGGGTAATGAGATTTTTTTTACGATATGAATATGTATATATATATGAAATTGGCTTTTGGTATGGGGGGAGCAAAAAGTCGATTTTTTTTTTAATATGTAAAGGTTTAACACACAAGCGAACCACATTTTATAAATTAGTCCTTACGCGTGTGTCCGTTTACTCAGACGTAAATATTATTATGTATTTTAAGTTTAAATGTAGGTTCACGTAGGGCATTTCAGTAGACTTTTATTATTGCCGCCTACCCATTTTAGGCGCTGACTTTTTAAATAAATAAATAAATTAGTTTCACGCCGTATCCCGCACACAGCAGGGTAGGCAGAGGGATCCTAATGTTTTGACTCTCCCTTCCCCACTTTCTACCGAATTCTGGAAGCATTGCGTGTTGAGTGGCAGAACGCCGCGCTTTGCCTCGAGAAAGCAGAGCGAAGAAATGCCGGAAACTGTCGATCAGCTTAGAAAGTTTTTTTGTATGATAAATTTTTATAGGCTACATTTACCGACCGCCGTAAACAGTCAAATAAAGTTAAATAAGTATTTAAAATATTCAAAAAAGAAAGATAAAAAAACTAAAATTATTTGGACTGAAAAGTCAAATTCAGCATTTATTCAATGTAAAACAAGGATAAAAAACGCAGTAAGTTTGTCATGTCTGAAATCTGACACACCCCCTCGCCCTGATGAACGATGCGGCCACCGGCAGTGTCGGAGCGCTCGGGGTTAGGTTATTTTTCCAAGAAAATGTCGCCTACAAAACATCAAAAATATTCAACGTATAACCGTATGAACTTTTAGCTGTGTTACTTCGCCGTTAAATATTTTAGAAATATGATAGAAAAACTAAATTTAGTAATATAGGTTTGGTACACTGACCACAAACCTTTGTTTCGCTTTTTCGGAAAATCGGTAGTGATAGTGAGTTACCTAGATCAATTAGGCAATTGATTTTTATTGGCGAGTTTATTACAAGCATTAAGAAGGTGGTAAGCAAAAGTAAATGTAGTAGCAGACGTTTTGTCACGCATAGAGACAGTAACGTGCTCGACCGTATTCAATTACAACTCTAAATTAGTCACGGGCAATGTGATGACAGTGAGTTGAATGCATTGCTCAAAGTGTCAAATAAATATTTATTTAAACATATAGTTATTCCTGGTAGCAATTTACCCATTTGGTGTTAAATGTCCACCCAAAGTGTTAGACTATGGTTACCAGAACTTAATTTTTGAATTTGAATTTGTGTTTTGGTTCTCCAGTTCGACTTACTAGTGACCAAGGTAGGCAATTTGAAAGTAGTGTTTTTCAACATTTGATGCAACTTTTAGGTATTAACAACACAAGTAGTACGCCCTACCACGCCCGCCAAGTAACGGCATGGTTGAGAGGTGGCACAGATCTCTTACGCTGCACTTATGGCCAGATTAGATTATAAAACTTGAGTAGAAGAGTTTCCTATAGTTTTGTTAGGATTACGGGCATCACCACGTTCGGATACTAGTTTTAGTGCTGCTGAAATGACGTATGGGCAAACTTTAAGGTTGCCCGAAGATTTTTTTGATTGTAATAGTAATTTAAAAATACTAGATCATTGCCAATATGTTAAACATCTTCGGCACCTGATTCGTAAATTACAACCAAAACCTACGTCGCGTAAGGATAAACACACTTTGTTTGTACATTCAGACCTTAGTACATGCACTCATGCATGTCTTTGTTCGTAGCGATCTCGTTTGGAAGTCTCTACAATCTCCGTACGACGACGGT
Organism: Heliconius heurippa; assembly: GCA_900067975.1. Lineage (NCBI taxonomy): Eukaryota > Metazoa > Arthropoda > Insecta > Lepidoptera > Nymphalidae > Heliconius > Heliconius heurippa. Next base: position 11,040 of record FAPY01009846.1, on the reverse strand, counting down.
CCGTTTAAGGTACTGGAGAGAAAAAAAAAACTTTTTTGGTACAAATGCCAGCTAAATATGTGTATCTATCTATTGATAGGCTCAAACCCGGTTTTATTACCGACCAGATACACTCAAATAATAATATTTTAGAAAATAGGTTTAAATCAAATAATACGGAAAACGTATAATTATGTCACAAGAGAAGCGGATAGCTCTGATCGCCCGCTCAGCTACACTATGCGTTACGGCCGAATATCAAAAAAGCCCGTACGTTTCAATTTATAGTTAAGTGTTGAAATAATAAATAATATCATATAGTGTTACCGGTTGATTAATTCATTTTCATTTTGACTTAACAGACTTTAGTAGTGGATAATTATCTATACCTATATTAATAGATAGTTTAATAAGTAAATTTAAATCTTGTGTAAAATTGTGTAAAATCTTGTGTAAAATTCAAATGGGTAATACATTGAATAGAGACGAGGTTGTTATTGCCCAATCCTACTCTGGATGGGCCAAGACAATGTTGTCGGTACTTATTTTTATTGTATTTCTTGTTTGCCGCTACGGTATAACAAAACTTAAGAAATGGTTCCTAAGGCAAGTAGAGATTGTCCAGGAGCTAACAGCACCAGGGCTGGCTTTCGTGGACCGCGAGGGCAGTCACAATCTTCGACGAAGCTGGAAATATCATAAGTTTTGATTAGAGATCTGAGTAATAATTATCAGATCTCACTCATCTTAAATTTATTATTGCATTTTTTAAATTTTACTTGTAAAATTTAGTTTTTTGTGAATTTTCTGTACTCTTTTTTATGTACAAAATTTAATGTATTCAAATGATGTATTTTGTTTTCGTTACTTAAAGTAAATATATTTCAGTTTTGTTTAATAAATATTGTACAAAATTGTCAAGTCAAGTTCATATTGTCTTATTAGTATACGTGCATTGTAAAATGAAACCTCGTGTTATTATTATTTATTTTACTCAACTTCGTATAATGAAAGGAGGGTGTTTTAATTGTATGAATTATATCATTTATAATATTTTGTGTACAAATATTGTTTTTGGCGGAGGAGTAATGTAAAGGTTCGACACCGGTCCTTCCGCGTGTGTCCGTTTACTCAGACGTAAATATTATTATTTAATGCACATACTATTTTCATTTCATGAACCCACTTGTACAAATATAATATATTTATTTTATCAAAGTCTTAGTTATTTATCCACTTTTGCCATTTCTTAGTTCATTGATCGCTACTAAAAAAAGCATTTGGACGGCAATCGATAAAATTTTTGAAATCGGTTTGGACTGCCCCATCGGAGTTGATTTTTTTCCCTTGCAAGATGTTATCCAAATTTCGAATAAACCCAAAAAAGTTCCTTTTTTTGGTCCATTTTTACTTTCGGAAGATTTGGCTGGCGTGCTAGGCTCCAGCCATTGCGATGGTCACTTTGATTATCATAGATAATCCATAGTCTCCGTCAAATATATCGTTTCTCAACTAGTCTCTAGGATTTTCTATCAAATTAATTCTTAATTGGTAAAATTGGAAACTTTTAACAGTTTTATTTATTTACAGTGTGGTGTATGCCCACCATGCCCCGCGCCATGCAATCCAAACGCACCACCGGTGAGAATATATTTAATATTTTATTAAAATAAACAAACATAACATTAAACTACATTATACAATTTTCTATCATATTTGTATTATATTAGACTCCAGCGGAGAGGGAACTTCAGAAAATTAGCATACAACTTCGTCAGACAGAAGAAAGTTTGAAGACCAAAGTCACTGAGGTACCTATATGTATACTGTATACGTATAGAAATATATTATTTTTAATATAATTATATCTTTATATAGCGCTAGCTAGCTTTTACAACTAGCTAGGACAAAGCGGGTTACGTCGAGAAATGTCGATGGTACTTAAATAAACAATTGCAAATGTTTTTATAACTTTTTTGAATTATATCTAAAGCGGGACCTACTCATAACTAAATGTAGTTCTAATTCTTTTTTTTTTCAATAAAAAGTTATTTATACGTTGTTAAAACTTATATATAATCCAAAACTACCCTTATTAGTAGTTTAAAACAACTATAAAAGAAATTACCATTTTTTTTAACGTTCGACACTTTACCTAGCGACAGTGGTGTTAAACATTAATTTATTTTTTCAATTTGAAGCAGTAGTTATTGAGATAAAAGGAAATAATTATTTATACAATATAAGTGTAGATTTATTTAAATGTTTAACTGCATATATTCAGTGTGCAATGCTGCGTACTGAATTATTGAAAAAGAAAGAAGAATTAGAAAAAGAAAGATGCCAACATAGAGAGGTCCAGAATAAACTGAGGGAGCTTGAAATGAAGTTTGAAGGTTTAACAACACACACTAATATGATGTTGGGCACCAAGGAGCAGGCCTTTGAGCAAGAAGTCAATGTGAGGGCGCTGAAACAGTGTTACAGGGAAGCGAGAGAGGAAATTGATGAGTTGAGGATCTTAATGAAAGAACAGATCAACCAGTTACAAGACTATAGAGTAAAAGTAAGTTTTGTTGAAATATCTACTTCGTTGTCTACTTTTCGTCCCAATTCAAGACATGACATGTTTAGTGCCGGAACCTAACGCCGCGCTTTGCCTAGTTACTAGAGCGAGAAAATCGAAATATTAAATATTTCATTACCTCTAATATAAGTCGAACCCATAACCGTCGTGTTCACAGTCGCACGCTTATCTCTGCCTCCAAATATTGTATATTTTAAAATATTTTATTCAACTCTACTGTATGTAATTAAATGAAATATTTTTTCATGTTAACTTTGGGTTTTCACATTTTTACCAGTATTTACAAGCGCAGCAACTTGTTGAGGAACAGCGAAGACAAATGGATATGATGGACATGGACAACACGAGGATAAGCGAACAAATTAATTTGGAAATACAGCGTGTAAAGGTATATAACAAAATATTACATAATTATAAAAATTGCGTAGATCGAGTTTAGAGGAGTTTAGGTTCAGTCTTAGGAGTTCAGTTCAGTTAGATTTTTTTATTACGGCGTTCCGAGCGTGCCAGTTGAGCACAAAATCACTTTGCGATTGTCACGTTGTACGGAGAAAACAAATGATCTTGAATATTGTCATGTTTAACCATGATAATGCTATGGATATTGTCCCTTAGATTTGTTGAATAGAAGTAGAGAAACTACCACCATTCTGATTTCTAGTATATCCTTCACAGAACGTGGAATGAACCTAAAATAAAAATAAAAAATATGAAAGAACAACGAGGCTTTTAATAAAAAATATTAATACATATTAGATGTATAAAATTTTTCGATTTCTAAAATAATTGCCTCTGTTAAGTACACCAAATGCAAATTTGTATTTTTCACTCGTTAAAATTGGTTATTTTAAAACACCATTTTATACAAGATCTTCCATGCATTTTTGAATATACACCTGACATGTATTCCGGTGTGACGGTGGCCTAGTCGTTTCGTTAACCTACTTCTGTCAATACCGAAACATTGTTAGACGCTGAAATCCAATACTAATGCCTTGCCTAAAAGAAGACAGCATAAATACTGATAGAATATCCTTCGTATATTCTATTTTATACCATATTTTACAGAGAAAGTTAGCAAACGTATGTATCGTGGGCTCGAAAAAAGCACTGCTTGTGGCCTATATCGGAGACTTTTATTATTTGGATTATTTGGTTGCCTGTTTGTGACTGGACTTCTAATTTCTGTTTCAACAAGTTCTCGTATAGAATATGTAGTAGTCGATAAATGGTTTACTATGAGCGATTGATATTTCCTTAAAATATAATATAATATGCATATTATGAAAGATTATATTTGAAATATATATGTTGTTGCAGAGTTCTGAATCCACGAAATGCTAGATTCCATTGCCTGTTACATATTAAATTGAAAGTGAGAAAACTAATCAACCTTTATAAGTTTTATCCTAATATTTTCTTTCTAGCTGAAATTCCAAGAAAAATTACAAGAACTGGCACCTATTCCGGACCTGCTGAAAGCCACGCAAATGAAATTAAAAGATGCACAACAGTCGCAAGCAATAGCGGAGCACAACGCCGAACAACTGGCCAGGGAGGTGAACTCAGCTAGAGAAAAGGTCGCGGCACACTTCTAATATATTTTATATTATTAACCTATTTCAAATGTTAGTTATTCCAGCTGAAGGTAAGGAAGTCGATATCCGGTTGAGGCACATACTATTATTATATTTATGCTTTTGTTTGTTATGATGGTAGAAATGTTTTCTTTTTGCCATTATAAAATATAGTAAATTAGTGTTTGTTTATTATATTTATAAGATGATATAAGTTTATTTCTGCTCTTAGACGTAAGTGCGTATTTATTTTTTCACTATTTATTTAAACGAGTATGTTGATTTTATGAAAAATTAAGTTTTATCTGTCGCAGTAACCTTTTTGAATTACAATCCCAACTTTAGTCTTTAAATGGGCGGAAAGAGAACAGTTCTTATCACTAACCAGTTAAGTTGTGTACGCATTCGGACATTATGTCGACACAAAGAAATAATTTTACTTAATTATTATTATTTATTAAATAGGTGCACGTTCTACTACATAATAGCCTAAAACAACCTGAAAAGCAGCCAGAGCGGGGCGCGGATGAGAAACAGATGGCGCTGCTGCAACAAAGAATAGCACAACTCACGGAGACCAATGTCTCACTGAAAAATGAAATAGAACGGCTTAAGTAATTATAATTTATAAAGTTCCTTTTCATTAAGATATATAAAGTGTCTGAGGTCCCATTTGTATTTTGAATATTTCTTTTTTGAGGCTGCCTTGGAAAAGTAGATGTCGTCTTGTTTGTTTTAACATTAGTTTTGTTATGTGAAGCTTAAAAATAGTAATTAAATATAAATATTTTAGTATAAAATTTTGAGAGAGAAAGATGTGTTTGACTTAACACGTTGATTTTTATCTTGATTTGATTAAATTTGCTTAAAATTTTAATTTTAAGGGCCGTCTTTTTAATCTCAGGATGTATTCGCCGACTGTAAACTATTTAATTATGTACATACAACAACGCACACATTGTATGTAAATATATCATCTATATACTATTGTCGACCGTAAACGTTCATATTTGGTTAGTACCGCGCCCTTTGGAAAGTTAACCTTACAAAGGATTTTTGGAGATTCCACTCCCAAAACAGTAAAATAGATTATGAAAGTTTGCATGAACCCTTTATATATTATATTATAATGTTAGTTTTAAGCCTTTATATTGTGAAAATGTACGCTACAACTTTACACTAAAATTGTATTACAAGTTGTATTTAATTAATCTTAAGTGGATATAAAATCAAACAAAAATACGACAATTGTGTGTTTGATCTGCCCTACAAGGAATGATTACTTTATCTTTTTAACTTATGAAATTTCACCCTAAATTGGAACAACACAACACGGCGTTAGGTTCCGCCACCCAATTAGTACAGCATTTTTCAAAATACAAGTTGAATGTAAGAAACTGAGTACCTTAACACTAAATTTCCTCTGCCTACTGTATCTACTATAGCCAAAAAATGCATAAATCTATAAAAAGGGAAATAATAATAATAATATTCCCACCTTTTTATCTTAGGGCTAACGTAATACGCATGGAAGAAGCTGTGCTAGCCAACGATAAGCGCTTGCAGGAGAAGATGCACGAGTGCGCCCAGCTCGGCGGTGAACTGGACCGCGCGCGCGATGAGGCGGCCAGGGCGCTGCAGCGAGCTAATGAACGTACTGAGACTATTAGAAAGTAAGTGTTTTTGCAGCTTCACGCTGTATCCCGTGGCATTACGCTGTATCCCAGAGTAGGCAGAGGGAGCCTAGTGTTAAGACACTCCTCCTCCTTCTGTCTACCCTGCTACATGCTCCTTCGATTTCTGGAGGTATTGTGTGTTGAGTGGCGAAACTCATCGCTGCGCATTTCCTTGACACCGGAGCGAAGAAATGAAGTTATATATACAGAGATAGAGTAGAGTAGAGTATACAGAAAGTAAGTTTTCACTAAGATCATTTTTTAAAAACCCACAACCGTCGCGTTACAGTCACATAGTTATGCCTCTGCGCCACTATAGCCTCAATTTTAATAGGATAGTTTCTTAAAAAAAGGTATTATATTATGTATGTCATACATATATACACATATATAATTTGTCCAATTAGATGTATGCAGACAACAGTAGGCGAGCTGGAGAGGCAACTGGCATCATCAAGAGCTCAAGTCAAAACGGCTGAAAAAGATCGGGAGGAAGTGAGTGTTTTATAATAGATTTTTATAATGTGATTTTTAATCTTTAGATATACATTTCAATAACTCTTCCTGAATGACTGGTAGAAAAGCTAATGAACCCAAAAAGTTGAAATTTGGTAAAAAGATAGGTTATGGAGTATAGGGGGAGAACTAAGAAAGGTTCTCTCAAAATTCTGAACGGAAACGGTAAAAATGGGATGATCCATTTTGGGTCTTAAAGTTCATACACGCAAAGTTGGGGGGGTCAACTATCTATCTATTAATGTTATTTATTTAGACAAATATATAAATTTTGTCAATTAATTCTATTTTGCCATCCGATTTTCTTGAAAATTGCTCGTATCCGAATCCGATGACAATACATTATTTTGTAGCACCAGCCTGATGTATTTACCAGAACTTCTACTAAGAACGTGCATGTTATTTAACTTATAATTTATTTTTTTCAAATTAAGAGTCAAAAGTAATTTCTTTAACTTGGTTGTCGACATGGTTTGTCTTCTCTTTCCTTCTCTTCTAATCTTTTTTATATGTAAGTACATTTGCATAAAACTAATTGTTCTTTTTTTCAGTTACAATGTCGCATGCAGTGTCAAATTAAGAGACTGAATGAGAACTTCGAGCAGGCACAATTTAGAATATTAGGTCTTCAAACGCAAGTGCAGACTCTGAGGCGCACCGTCTCCAGCACCGGAGAGGGAGAGGGAGAAGGAGATGGGGACATGCAAGAATGCGCTTGCAAATCTATGTTTGATAATCCATAATGTCTACGGTATTTGACACTTAATTTTGATCTATATTTTGTGATAGTATCTGTTTTGTTAGCTAAACGTTTTTTTTTTAATTTGCTTACTTGTGGGCAACGCCTTGGATATAAAAAATTAAGACAGCTTTAAAAAAAATTGAAATAGCTTGGATTTTTTTATACATGCTTGTATGTATGTATATATTACTTACTATGATTATAAAATGAACAAATGTTTTCTTCTGAGGTTTATTCTATAATTACAAAGTTGCCAGACGGCTAGTTTTGTAATAGAGTGGCATCGCCTTTTGTTGAAAAGGGTCATTGTTATCATTCACTTTGATCCCTCTTAGTTCAGATAATGTACTACTTCCCTTGTTGAAAATTATTTCTATGTGCTAAAACAATATGTATAAAATTTCACGACTTTTTATATACATATAATGCTGAATACTTACTACTAGATATGATTTTAAAAATTATGAGTTATTGTATGTATATACAATTGTACTTGCAATATTATATGTTTATTGTAAATTGATTTTAGATTGCTATTATGGTAATAATAAAAAAAAAGGTTAATGCATTCGTTTTTATTTATTCTCTTATACGTATTGTCTTGTGTCTTACAAAAAAACTTAACCTATTTTTATGATATTGAAGTATTATTAAAATATTTAATTGAAATTCTTCTTTACCCTAATATTGTAACTTTTTTTTCATTTTTAACCGAATTAAATATTTTATATATAATATAAAGGATTCAAATTAAATAAAAAATATTTACAACAACTTGAGACTGCAATATTATTTAATCATAGAAAACACAATTGAAAAAAATTCAAATTGAAAAAATGCCCTATCGCGCTATTTTTTATGTATTTTTAAATGTAACGAATATAATTTTAAATGTATTTTTTAAATTAGACGATAATAAAATGTAATGGTTCTATTTTTTCTGTGTTTCAACGCTAACAATATAAACATTGCTACCCGCTGCGAAACAGGATCGTAGCGATTCTTGCGCAATGTGAGTCTCTTTGTGCGGCGGTCTCGCTACGGCATGGAAGCGGTCTACTGCTTCGGACAATGTGCTGATAGCTTCGTCTGGTCTCTCTTCGTCCATGAATCTAGCTCCGTCCTGATAAAGAAACAGTTATTGTACATGGTTTATAAGAAAGCTGATTTTTAATATTAAGTTTTTTTTGAGAGCCCAGTTCCCAGCCTACCTTTTTTTGGCGCGAAGCCGCGTTTTTTCTTGTTACCAGAACGAAGAAATTAAAATAATTCCCTCGAGTGGATATCGCATCCACAACCATCGTGGTCACAATCAGATTTTGTGCCGCAAAACCATGACGGCCTCAATAAGGGGAATGATAAGATATACACATATATGCGAGATTTAACGAAATGTAGGATGACCTTCACCTTTAACGACAATCAGAAGGCGACTACAACGGTTGAATGCGAAGAGCTGAAGATCGAGCTAATTATCGTGCTATTGCCGAAACCTCATACTCATAATAATGATTCGAGATTAAAAAAAATGCATATTTTAAACATATTTTTATAGAACCTGATATTGCAGTAAACATTTATCGATGTCTTGAAGATATTCTCCTTTTAAATTTTCGTTAATGGGTGTAGAACACTTAGGGCACCTATTTGGTAAATTTTTATGGGAGCCAAATTTTGCATGACACCTATTATTAGGACACCTGAAATTAAAATAACGAATATACAATTAGTCTAGTATAAATATCCACATGTGACATTATATCATTTATATTGATATCTCCTCTATTTAAAATATGTAAAGAATATTTCTTATCAGCAATAAGAAGGCCTACCATAATAATACTTGTACAAGTTTTAGAAGAGAACATTTTAAACAATCGTTAAATGGTTTTTGGACAAATGTTTGGTGCCCTTGTATTATATACAGTTACATACAGTTAAAAAAATATTAACGCTTATATATAATAATTGTCAAATGATATTTTGACATTTTTTATAAATAAATTTGATAATATTTTTATCACCTTTAAGATACATTTACCTGAAAGATACATTCGATTCAGTACCCTTCTGCTTAAGGGTCGGCCAATCTTCATTACAAGCGATACATTCGCAACGGAACCAATATCTACACGCTAGCATCCTTTGTCTTTCCTTAAGATTTCGCATTAAGAAATGAGGGCCGTAATTTTCTGACACGACTTCCCCGGGTTGAAGCGGCCTGGTAGCTCTTAACACTATTTTTTGATTTTCAAAATATCTGAAATAAGAAATATACATATTTTTTTAATATAAGAGTTTTAATTTCAGCTTCACGCTGTACCTCGCATGGCAGGATAGTCAGAGAGATTATAATGTCAACACCCTCCGTTGGGTACCTCACGACTGAATTGGAGAAATTGCGTTTTACGTGGCGGAATTTAACGCCGCACTTTATTTTACCGGTGGTAGGAGAGGGAGCGGCCGTGTATACCGTTCTATTGCGCCATTAAGTCCAAAAAAAAATCCATAATTACCTATTATTATAATATCTCCTCATGTTTCAAATTCTATTTTAAGCAAACATGGAAAATTCCGTCCGCAATCAAGTCGCAATGTTATTTTTAAACCTAGTAAAGTTAATTTCCATTTTCATCGCTTTTAAGAGGTAAAATATTTTTTCGCTGAATCTATAATATGTACATGATAAAATGTAAGTTGGTTATTGGTTTAGTTAAGAATTTCAGAATTTTTTACTAATCCGATCCTTTATCCTAGATGGGCGCCCATATATATGGGGCTCATATTTGGTGGAAGTACTTAACCGAGTACAAGGAATCCCCTCTTATATTAATCTGCCGCACTTTAGTAAATTCCGAAATCCCCGCTTGGGTTCTCCTATCATAGAGCTAATCCGACTCGCATTTGTTAAAATTGATTTTCAATGCAAAATAACGGCGTGCTAGTTGAATTTAATTTCCTGTAAACAACTTCACCAGAGCAAAGCTAAGCAATTAAAGTTGGCACTAAGCAAATACTATACACCGCAAAGTTGGAACGACAGCTGCCGATGAATATGTTTTAAGCTGTGAACGCACCACATATAAACTGGTATTTAATAGCTTTTAAAAAAATAACCTCCACCCTGTATCCCACATATACCAGATAAGGCAGAGGGAACCTAGTGTTAAGACATACCATTCGACACATTCCGCCGAATTTTTCGATAAAAGCCTTTAATTACTGACAAAATAGCTAAAACAATTTGATAATAGATATCATTTCTTCGCTCTGGTGTCGAGGCAAAGCACATCGTTACACTAGGTTCCCTCTGCTTATCCTGTTATGTGTAGGATACAGCGTGCAGCTGGTAAAAATAAACTTGGAACTGTTGCCGTGGTGCTGTGGGACATCGTCGAACTGGAAATTCAATGAATTAAAATATATGTACATCAATTATTTTTCATTTACCGCTACGGTAAACAGCGCAGGGTACAATTTTCAATTTAACACGCTATGTCTTGAAAAGTTAATGGGTCGTGAGAAAGCTTGTTGTTAAGCAAAAAATTAATTCTGCCAATCCAGCTATGGTATGGGGCAAATATGTACGTAAATAATAATAATAAATAAATAAACTTAAATAATATCAATGTGGATTAAAGTTTATATAATATCCTTATTATATATTCGTTTTCGTATATTTATATACAGATGAATTTTACGATTTATTGAAAAGCGCTACATCCCTAGAGGGGAAAAACGCAGCAAACGCTACATAAAAAATGATAATTGATACAACACTATAATATATATAATTATTGAAAAAAAAAAGATAATTGCTAGTGTTAATTAGGAACAAATGTGTATATTATTGTACGAGTGTACCAACCGTGCCACTGCGGGATAGCACTCGTGGTTGAACAGTGCTCCGGCGGGGTATATACCGACTGCGACGTACACTGGCTTAGAGCCACTGAACGTGTG
>FAPY01009828.1:2780-30219 GCA_900067975.1 Heliconius heurippa | reverse complement strand
AGCTAAGTCTATTCGCCTATCCATTAATATGAGATGTCCACTGTAATTTGGAGTCAATAAACATGCATCCTGCGATCCCTCCATGGCCTTGGGGGGCTGATGATAGGAAGAGGAAAATATATTTATAAAATGTATAAGCATCTGTTTTATATGAAAGCTATCTAACAAAATTCTTTTTATTTTCTACGAAAAGAACAGAAATTAATTTTCTTTGCCAATTAGGCTATAAGCTTTTAAACAAATTTGCTGGTAAAACTACCACTGCTAAAAATCTATGCTTACAAAAGTAGATTGTTAATAGTAGCGAGTTGTGATTGAGCTTCTTCTTAAGATAAAATATTACCATACTTTTATGAGTACCGTATAGTATTTTTGATCTAGATTGTTAAAAAATTAAATTTATACTTTTTACTTGTAAATAGTACTATATACATTAAGATTAGTGGAAGAGATTAATTTAGTTGTTGGCGGCACTATGTTTTGCCGATTACTCTCCTTCGTGTGTTCTCCACACAACATGATATTGGCGAAATGATTTTATGCTCAACTGACAAGCTCAAAACGCCCAGAACTGGATTGAACTGGCAACACTGTTATTTGACGTTTGTCAGTTCATAAATCTAAATTCCTAACGTTTTATTGTCAAAGTCATTGTCAACCTCTGAGCCATTAACCAATTTGTTGTGGTAAAAAGAAATTTTTATAATATACTATTTATCAAGATTAAAACACGTCACTATGATTACAAACTTTGATCAACTATGCAGTGAATTGGAAAAACAAGAACTCGAGGTAATAATTTTAGTTTTAGTGATCCAAACCGGAATTCTTGTTAATATTATTTATTTTATTCTATCTCATTTCTACCTGCGAAAAAGTGAAATAAAAATACAACTTAAATGCCAAAAAAGTCTTATTTATAATTTTTTATGTTGTAGGCCACAAATGGTGTCGCTTCAGCATCAACCTATGCACAATTATTAGCAATATATCTTTACCAAAATGATTTGTAAGTACATACTTCTATTACTATATTTTTAAAACAATGTAAAGATTTAAGAGCTTTGTGTTTCTATTGAATGGTATCAAGTATTGATTTTATCATTGTGATTTATGAGTACACAATCATCACACACACATAAATATAAGCATTTTTTATCAGTGGTAATTGTTAAAACAAAATGATACCTTTATTATCATGTGATAAGAAATACTCCCAGGGGAAAAGAGAACTCTGATCCATAACTCTGAGTAGACATTGAACCCCCAGCCATACTAATTATCATTATTGGTGTCCCACAATATCAATATTTTTTTCAACAAATAACTGTCCAACTCCTATGACTTGTTTATACAGCATCACTTTATATCTTAAAATTAGAAAAAAAGAAAGCAGACCCTGGTAATAGCCGGGATTAATGCCAGGAAGAAGAAGACTTTATATCTTAAAATTTATCCATTTGAGTTCATCATTAGGTGTTCTAGATTTCTATTTTTTAAGTCAATTTTAAGAATAAACTTTTGTTAAGGAACTATTTCTTTATTTCTTATAAAATAGTTGAACTATCATGGTTTCACATTAGATGTAAGTCTTTAGAATCAATTGCTATAATTGCTATGCTCTTCAAACTTCATTCTTCTTCAGTATTCATATTTTATTATTGTCTTTACTACTAATTTTATTCTTTGCTTCTTTATGATCTAATCACTTTTTCTTTTAATATTACCTTAAAAATTTAAAATTTTATTCACAATATTTCAGATGTAACGCAAAATTTTTATGGAAAAGAATACCTCAAAATATTACAAGCAGTAATCCAGAAATAGTTGCTATTTGGGCAGTTGGACAAAAACTATGGAAAAAAGATTTAGCCGGCACTTATCAAGCTTTAGCTGCTTACACATGGACTGAACCAGTTTCTAATATAATTAGAGCTTTAGAAGGTATATTTTATGTAGACAAATGTTTATATTTTGTCTTGCAAATGCAATATTTTAATTGAATTTCTTTTTAGCAATTTTCAAGAAATGTATGTTGAAAACAGATCCAGTAGTAAGAATTGAGAAGAAACTTCTTAATATATCAAAATTTCTCATTGTGGATGCTAATTTTATCAATGCATCACTGCAGATATGATTATACATTCATCAACAACTTAAAAATGTCACTTTTGTACTCCCAAAGCATAGGGTAGGCAGAGGGAACCTCTGTACCTTGTATTAAGACACTCTTTTCCCGTTAAGCCAATTCCGTTCCTCACTATCCACCAAATTCTGAAGGCATTGCGCCTTGAGGGGCGGAACACAACACTGTTTTTTGCCTTTCCACAATAGTGAAGAAATTAAAATATAAATTTAAATAAGTATTTCACTTCCTAGAGTGGGGTCAAACCCACAACCAGTGGTGTTTACAGTCACTCTGTGCTCTTGCATCACAACTGGTATAGCCGGGTAGGACATTGCATGTTGCGGCAAGAACTTTGTCCGACCAGAGCATGGAATGAAAAATAAGCATTGTTTTCAGTTAGGACTGGATCCACAACTATCGCGTTTACTATCAGACACTCTTTACTTACGCTACCAATGTCTTCTAATACTTTGATACTTTATAGTTATTTTTTTGTTTATATATATTTTAATATATTTCATTTATATAAAAATATCTGTTCTTTTTTACAGAAAAAGTTCGTGAAAGAGCTTTCAACCTTATTGGAAGATCATATAGTTCAATTTCTTTAGATACTATAGTACTAATGTCTGGTTTAAGTCGCGAAGCTGTGCTCCAAATATGCAGAGAACGCAAATGGGAAATTCACACTGATGGAATAACAATAAACCCATGCCCGCCCACACAGCCAGCTCCTCTACACACATCAAGTGAAGACCAACTCTTTAAACTCACAGAATTTGTATCATTCTTAGAAAACTAGTCCTGTAATTTATCTTTATTAATCTGATAAAACATCCTATATAATAATAAATTGGCATTAAACATGTCTTTTTTTCTTTGAACCCATTGAAGCTTATTATATTTATGGCTAGCAAATCGTATATAAATTAAGAACAGCATTTGATAGAACACGAGCAGTAGTAGTAATATTTGGGCACTCTTTTTGTTTTATTCTTAATTGAACAAAGATATTTAGGTATGTATAACAATGGAATACATTTTTAATTGTTTTTATCAATAAAACTTATATAGTAAAAACTATATTATTATAGAAAATTAAATGAAACAAAATTAGATCATATTCAAATATAATATATGGATATGACTTGTTACAAGTAGAAGTATAAAAAGTGGCAGTGTATGTTTAAGATACCGTACATTATTTATATAAAAGAACACAATGATTCCACATCAGTCACTTAATTTAATACAAAATAAAAAATATCACAAAATATTCGATAGTTACAAAAAAAGGGTTTGAAATGTATTAATATAAAAATAATTACTATGCTACTAAATGAGTATCTACATTGCTTAAAACTAAACATTTTAATTCGTATTGTTGGCAGTTCTGCTTTACAATATGGCGTAGCATGTTTCGCATCGCATTGGGTTTTTTTTAATAAATATTTCAATCATATCAATAATTTTTGATCTTGTTTCAGCATAATGTTAACATTAAAATATCATACAAGTTTAAATGAGTTTTGAGTCAAAATTTTTAATTATGCTGTTTGTATAATTCACAATTCGTTTAATGCGAACGAAAAGTTAGGAATGTAAATATTTATTTTACTAGAATCTTCCTTGAAAAGATACTTGATTTTGTCTCGGTTGAAGTCTCATTGAGTTACTATCGTCTTCATCTCCTAAGCCAGTTTCATATCCCCTATTAATCATTCCTCCGTTAGGTTCAGCGAAAACGTCTTTTACTGAAATATTTGCAGTCGAAGTGCGATGCCGTGGCTGAACTCCATGGTTATTGTTCAACTGAAATTTTAATACACCTAATAAAACCGTGTCGGTTGGAAGATATATAAGAAAAAAGTTTGTGCGTTTGTTCACGCTATTCTCAGAATCGGCCTAACCGATTTAGTTGCAGTTTTCATTATTGTATTTTACCAAGCTACCGTTAACAGTAAGTGTCTCTTTTATTTCAATCGATTTATAAATAAAAAAGTTATACCGTTTTACAGAATGTTGTTCGATAAAATTGCTATTAATAACTGTTTTATTAAATTGGCTGATTTTTTTCTATTCAATACTATTCAAAAAGTATATACATTATTTTTAAAATTATATTATTATTAGAAAACGAAAGTAATGCAGATTAGTAGATTAATAATTATTTAGATCAAGCGTGCGAACCCGCGAGCGGGCCGCCAGTAATAATTATATATATATTACAGATAAATAACAATATAAAACACATTGAAAAAAGGGGTATAAATATTGTACATAAAATTTGAGAAGTAAATTTACCATTCCAGTAACTCCATATTCATTGTTTGCGCCAAGCGTTTGCATTTGTGACTTACGACGTTCTGCCATGACTGAATTTCTTCTCGTTTCTAAAGCTTTCAGGGTTTCTCTACGTAACGTCATCTTGCGGTTTAATACTGGTGTACCTTGTTGGAATGAAATATCAATTGCTTATAATTAAAAAATGATAGCTGTTGCCTCCAGGCTAAAGTTATTAATTTAAAAACTTTCAAATATCTTACCAGCAAAATGTTCGGTAACAAAAGCGCCAAAATAGTTAGTATCTATTGGATTTTAAATACAAAAACAACTTGGTAATTTAACTCTGTTACCTTAACAGATTTTTCCAAACAAGCGAAAGCGATAGCGCAATTATTAACCAGTACTACATTAAAAGAATTACCTGGACCATCATTGGCGTTCATATTGAAGAACCGCTTCTTGAAAGCCACATCAAGTGTTCCTATATTCCTCTTCTTTTGCCTGGCCTTTTCTAAATTATGGATTGTCTTTCGTCGGCCGACATTCTGTGGCCCCGAGCCGGAATCATTATCATAGTCATCATCTAGACCGTTTAATTTCTGTAGATCTTTCACTATTGCTATTGCATTTTTATCTAGTAATGCATCTTGTGATAAATCTTCTGACTGCAGATTAAAATTAACACTTTTAAATGAAATTCCTTTTGATACATTAAATTTTATATATTCAACTTAGAAATGTAAATTAGGTAAAGAAATCTGCATGGGACTTACCTTTTTAGTGCAACCAAACCAATTGAGTTCAGTTGACGCTAAAATGTGAGACAGTGTTCCAAATCTATGGAACAACATAGCACTGAATTGAATGACCAAAATCAAAGCGAAGAAAAACACAAAGACTAGACCGATGGGTTCCAGTTGCAAGTATTCTTTGGATATTAGCACCTAAAAAATTAAAAAATATTATAATCTTTGCTGTTCTCTTATTTAATAGTTTGAGCGAGGCGAAGCAGTATGTGTGATATTTACAAAAATGACGTAGATTTGCTTTTTTGTAATTAATGTTTACTTACAATGTCAATTCAATTACTTCAAAAATAATATACTTGTAATAAATTTTACATAAATAAAGATGTTTATATAATAATCATGATTAATGATACATGATGATAACAAAGTTAAACACAAAGGTAAATATATTGTGCGTAATGTATGACCAGTGCTAATTTGAATTTTAAAAGTAGCAAATCAATTGAGACTGATACATTAATTGAAAAATTAGAAATCCTTAGACAAATGTTAAACAAATCACCCATCATCAGTGATTGAAAGTATATACAAGGAGTACCCGTGATTGTTAACGGACGTAATCGAAATTTAATAGAAGTACCATCACCTTAAGACAGATAGATACCTAGTCCTTAGGGATTTGGGTTGTGCAATTAATTGAGGTATTTGGAAAACATTTTGACCTATAAATAGGGTCATGCTCTTCAGTCGCACATGCGTTCGACTTACTAGGATTGTATTTTTTTATCTAAGTGTTCGGGAATTATGATTTGAAAAACAGTATTTGAAAAAAAAATACTTAAATACAGATTTTTAATTGTAATGCATGACATATTTTTCACAATGAAAAAATATTTCTAAATTTGATATAATCACTGGAGTCCACATTAATTGGGGGTTTTGTAACGAAAAGGTTCATGGAGTCTTTTGGTAAACTTGGAGTAATTGTAGGAAATGTGAAACGACACTAAGATTTTAGTTCGGTGTGGAAGATTTAGAATCTTCATGCTGTTGTGCCATCCCAAGACAGATCTGTTAGAAGGAGACCGTTAGACTTGTGAAGTGACACACAGAATTTGCAATATTTGGCTATACCTCGCCTGTATCCTCGATGTACGTAATGTTTGTCTTTACACCCAAAGGCCAAATCACGTGGAGTTGATCTTTGTTGAGTTGTAATAAAAATACTATCAATATAAATAAAGCATTGAACATGACAAACGCAAAAACTGATTTATTGCGAAGCTCAAGTAAATCACGTGCAATTCGAGCCTGTAAAATTGATAGAAAAAAGCATTAAAATATCAGCTTTCAATGGTGACTTAGAATGTGACTTTTCAGAAAGACTTTTATAACATTGTGTTATTTGAGGTTTCGCATGTCGTTCAAAGTCATCATTGAAGGCCGATCGTTGAACACAATTTATTCTCACGTTACCTCTTGCGAAACCTCATCATAAGTAATATTAGTTTTAACTCCCAGTGGCCATTTTATATGAAGATTGTCCTTGTTGAGTTGCAGCAAGAAAACAATGAGCACAAAAAGAGCATTAATAATTATAAAAGAAAATACTGACGAATCTCTCAATTCTTTAAGATCTCTGGATATACGTGCCTAAAATTTAGGGTAAAAGCGTTATTATTATAATGTAATTATATGTTAATAAAAACAAAAATCCTGAAAATAAAGAGTGATAATTAAACATATCATATAAATTTAAATTTAAGTAGGAATAAAAAAATTAACACTTATTAAATTATTCTATTATCTTGGTTAAAAGGTTTGATAACTGTTGGTTTTTTTACCGTGTAGGTATCTTCATTAATTATTATTTTTTAAATAATAACATGCAATTGTGCATAAAAATATAAGACGAAAATGTTTATATTTGTACTTAAGTTTACCTTCTCTTCCTTGTTTTCATCTATAGGATATAGATATTTATCAATAAGGTCTTTCCAGAATGAGAGTTCAGATTGACTTAGGAAATCTACTTCTCCTTTTTTCAATTCGGGGTCTTCTAGCCAATATGGATTAATAAGGTCGTCTCTTTTTTCCTAAAATATACCAAATCATATTAAAAATTTAATTCAATAGGAAGACATTTTACTTTCGAAGATTCAAGACATTATTGACATTTTACTTTTAAATAATTTATACGTACCCTTGGTGTTGAAGACATTGTGTCTGTTTCTGAATCGGAATCATTATCTTCCTCTTCACCTTCAGCCACAGGTCCCAAGGCATCTCCATTAGTACTACCTCTTAATCCTAATGACAATTTACGCCCCCTTGATTGTCCATGGGGGTCAATAACTCTAGAAACAAAAATGTAATGGTTATTTCTAACTAATCTAATGAAATTCAAAAAAATCAATAATTACATAACTATAAATAATATTTCACATCAGATTAATATCTTAACATGTAAAAATATAAAGTAAAAATTTAAATAAAATCACTGAGATAATTTCCTCATATTTCTGTCTCCTGTTTCAAATGGTGAAGCAGTGGAAAATAAAATTATTAACTTTTACGCAGAGACGGATACACCACTTATAAAAAGGATGTGGACGCAGCCACCTTAGACCAAATGAATTATTATCATTAATTTTATATTATATCGTCAGTTCACCATCCTTAATAAGCCAAGCTAGTATATGAGAGTCCAAAAAGTGTGATATCATATCTCAATTAGGAAGGTATGCCCACCGTGCTCCCAATATGAATCTCAACTTGTTTAAACGTAGTTTAATATAAATTGCACTAACCTTTCCACATTTTCTAACTTTTTCTCTAATTTATCTAAGGTCGTCGCGATGTGAAGAAGTTGTACTTTCTCTTCATTTCCTTTAGGATGAGTACATAGCAAACATTTAAATAACCCAGCAAAGGAAAATTCAATTGAACCTTCTTCTTCGTTACTGTTTACTCCTTGAAGGAACCCTAGTAAAGACTTTTGCTTTGCAGTTTTCTTAGCCTCATCTGCTGCTTTCTTTTCTTCTTCAATTTCCTAAAATAAAAAATATTTAAATATTTAGTTCACAAAAGTGGACATATCTCTATAACAGATCAAAGAGCCAGCAAACTTGTAGCAATAAATGAGCGACAAGTGGCATGTAAGAGCATGCTACAATTTAAGAAATAAATTTATTATTTGAATAATATTTAAAACAAAATCTTACCTTTTTAGTCTTTTTAACTTGTACTTCTCTCGTTCCCCATGTTACATTGTTTAGATTGATAATGGAATACAAAATTAATAACAAGTACATAGATGGAATTGAAAGTAAATAAATGATACCGGGCACTATACACCAAAACTCTTGCGGATGCAAACAGGCCGCTATGAAAAACGAACTCGAAAGTGATATTAAAAATATGGCCGATGGTGATCCGATACCGTCCTCTCCTAACTGAAGCGCCGTACCGACAATCACAGCCATCATGATCATAGCATACGCTGTTGATAAAATCTGTGCGACTAGTAACTGAAACATAATTGGTGAGAATATTAATATAAAATTATCATTACAAAAAGAAAATATTTTGCAAATAACAAATAATCTTATCTATTCTATTTTGTTACCTGGTATTCTGATTTCATAGTGAAGCAAACGAACATAAAGATTGCAATAGGATATAAGTTATATTCAAAAGAAGTCCAATTGTCAATTCTGAAAGCGGCCACGAAAGCACCCACCAACATAAGAAATATAGTACCCGGACCCAAAATCGTACCACCCATCAACATCATCTGCAAAAATAATAATATTATGTCAGTTTTTTATTAGCTGCAAGCTTTATTCAGCATTCATCTTTCTTTTTTTTTCTTTTATATATTCACGTTTTGCTGCCATATAACAACGTCGGTTTCAATACTGCATTTGTGTTGTGTACGATCAAATATACAACTACGCTGACATTTCGCCATCTTATCTATACAGCTAAGACACCATTAATTTTGTTACCGACAGACGTTTCCAAATCCATTTCATATCTTTCATCACATTTCAAAATTATATTAAATCAAAAATAATTCGGAATATGGTACCTGGTAAGCAATGTAGGGAGTCGAAATGTTGTCGTTAATCTTAATCGTATGTTTGTAGTCCACAAGTAAGTCCATAATGTTAGCAATAGTAGAAGGCACCCAGCGACGACGTTGATTATAAAACTCACTGAAACCCTCGGGACAATGAGTGTAAGCATCCGAAGCAGCCGAATATTCTACTCGATATCCTCTTTGTAATAATAACGTGCATAACCAACGATCTTCCCCTGTAAGAAAATATTTATTTAATTTGAAAAGTATATATCAATTTAAATCAATATTATGTATTAAGCATAGTACTAACCTTGATCATATTGTACATAATGCCGAGCTTCATCAGATCTCAAAGTATATTTCTTCATGACATTGTCATCCATCAAAGCCTTGCCACGGAAAAGTGAGAAGCATCCAGGACTACAGAGGACGCACCCAATCATGTGCTCAGTTGCCTTTTGCAGCCAATGGCCAATAGCGTACTCGAACATTTGATACCATACCATCATACCTTTTGAAAAAATATAATGTATATTTATATAAAAGAATAATTATTTAAAAAACTGAACAGCTAAATAATTACGTGGGAAGTCGATTTACCAAAAAGAGCAGTGGAAAATAAGGAAGGAGGTCTAAGTGATAGGACCACCTTATAAAAAAAACTATTTATTATTTATCTTTGTTTTAATTTTTATTTTACTTTTGTTTAGTCTTTTTAAAAAGTAGGCTGTAATATAAAACTTAAACCCTATCCTATGGTCAGCGGATAAAAGCTTTATTTATTATTTAATTTAAAAAATTACCAGAGCCAACGGGATGAATACGACCACAAGCCGCGCCTAGATTTTTGTTTTTCTTCATTAAATCGATGAGTAATCTCACAGCATGTGGTTGAAAATCAATGTCCCCGTCGAGAGTCAGTAAAAAAGTATTCTCAGCCATAACTTCCTTACGATCCACTGATATTGGCAATTCCATAAGACGATGTCCGAGAAGGTAGTACATATACATGACCTGGAAGTATCCAAATTATAGATAATGAGAATCATAATTATGACTGATTTCGATAAAGGTCTAGTCACTTCTAGTCAATAAAAATATAAGTACCTAGTCGTAGTAAAAAGCATGTAAATATTATGACTTAAGGATTACGTTATAATTAGGTGTATTACCTACAAGTATTTACTTTACACTCTTGTTTCATAATCATTTATTTTATTCACAATATTTGCGTAGTAATATATTAAGAAGAATAAAATACGCATTTTACCTGTGACCAACGTTTCCTGTGACGAATTTTAGCCTTGTCTTTTAAATGACATATCATTTTAGTTTTACCAGGGAGCACCCATGTTAATCGCCCTCCATATGGAGCTGGATATTTCTTCGGTGGCCGAACACGAATTATAGTCTGATGAACTTCGGATGCCGCTTCGTCGATAGTATCAACAAGAAGTTTAACGAAACGATTCACTTGAGAATCCTCGTCACTGTGATCAGATATTTCAAACGCATCGTCCAAATATATATGAGCTAAAATTTTATATTTCAGATTACTAAACTATAACGTCTATTTCAGTTAGTATGGGTAATAAAACAATACTTACTTTCGAATTCATAATAATCAGGATCGACAACACGTAAGTACTTTTGTGCGACACGCCGAGCACATTGGTCTTCGTCTAATCTTAAAATAGACTTTAAAAACTCTATCATTTCATCTTTAGTTTCATGCCACATAGTAGCGCATGCATATATTCTTGTAATTTGATCGGATGACTTGATTGTTTTAGGCGAAGATCCAGTATTATCAGTATGCACGGATATAGTTTCATAATATTCGTCACCTTTCTCCTTTTCTATTTCTGCGAGATCCTGAACAAAACAAGAATTTTTAATAAAAATATAAATAAGAATTTTATTTTACTCATATAGAGCGAATGTCTCAAAAATAGATGTTTTTTACCTCAGTCTTTACATCCCTTTGGTCATCTCTTTTTCTATTCAATGCCATACTTTGATCTATCAAAAGTCCATTATACATTGGCAATACGAACAACTTTTCAGTCGCAGCCAAACGTTCAGCTTTAGGAGTCCAAATATGTAATGTAATCCACGTTTGAGATAGCAACCATAACAGCCAAATCCAAGCCATTTGGCGAGAAATAAAATCACTAAGCGAGAACACTGAAACAATAGTAGTATCATAGAGTAGCACCACAAATGATTTCGTTGATGTATTAAGTAATATAATAAGGTAATATAATAAGTGGTTACCTGCTGGGCTCTCGAAGAAAAGATAATCGGGTACCGTGCCATGGAATATGCAAGTATCGCCATTTCTAAGGCCACATGCAGCTATTAAGAAATTTACTACTAAAGGAATCACAAGATTTATCGGAAAAGCGTAACTGAAACCTTGAATAAGAATTTTGCAAGCGAACTTTCCAAATATATAACAGAAATATGCGGCAAAAATTTGTATTAGTAACACGTAAAACGCTGATTTATATATCGCTGCGACTTCGACCGAATCTCCTGTTAGAGTAGCGTTTGCCAGATCCGGTATAACTGTGCCACCGAGTTGTATTTGAACCTACAAATTACAATATTAATAAATTTCCGTTACTATCAATAAAATAACTATTTCTGTACATTATTTACAAAACAATTTAATAAAGTAAGAGTGTAAAATTTCTCATGACAATATCGATATATGTACTTGCCTCTTCCACAACGATGTTGTGTGGTCCGAAACCAGGATTAAACAATTGGAAAAACATAGCAGGATCATCTCCATCCATCCATATAGTGAATAAAATTATCACGAGAAACAAGATCACCTTCCAAAGAGACATAATACGATATGTATAATATCGTGTATGATTTAATTCTTCTTTTAGTCTACCTAGGCTCTTGATTATGCCTGGAAATCAGAAACAAATATTTTAGTAGCAGCAGTGAAAAATGATAAAATAGATATTCTAAAATGGCTACATAAGAAGCAAATAATTTAATAACTTCATACATTTACTAGGGTAGGTATAAAAAACCTAGTGGATATAATAGTCAATTCTTCGGATATTCCTAATGCGTTGTATTTTACAGTATGTAACGCTATTCTTGGCAGGTTACAAATATTAGGTAAATTTTATAACAAATTTAATAGTTATGTAGTAATTATTAGTTATTAATAATTGCTATTAGTTATTAACAAATTTTATAGACTTACCAATCGGACTTTGTCGTGTTACGTAATTTTCCCACCAGCCTAAAGATATGCACAAAGATGAGATCGGGATGAGCCAAAGAACAGGTTTTTGCTCCAAGAGAGGCCAAACAATGAAACCAGTGACTTGTGCGACTATAGCAGCCATATCTACGATAACTTTCATAAACCTCTTCGAGTCGCGTGAGTTTCTAGAGAGCAGCCCTAGTATCGCAGGCACGATGCAGAGACAGTTAGTTATCATAGCTCCCTTAACCACATCTAGCTCGGGCAATATTTTGAAAAATAACAAACCCAAACCAATTGTGTGTAAAGATTCTGCTATGAACACCTAAAAAACGTAATATTTATAATACATTTGTAAAGTTTAACACTGAAACTTTATCTGATAAATTAAACTTAACGAAAAGTTACCTCCAGTAACCAGTACCAGTACCAGTACCAGTAAACCTCATTCGATTTCTTTGAAATTCTAATAACTAAAGAAATTTTATTTATGTACTTAGCTTATTTAGTATGGGTATGCTTAAAATACTTACCACCATAAATTGCACAGCGTTCGGTCTCTTGGAGGATTTAAAGAAACATATTCTCACTGCGCGTATGAATGCACCTATTTCTGGAATGGCGAATGCTGCCAATATGGCCCACATCCACGCAACGCGCTCCTCATCTGGTAACGTGACTATAAATTGCTTATCTCTACCTGAAAATTAAAAAATCAAGAAATAAAATAATTTCGATATATATTTTTTTTTTTCATTAAAAAAATGTATGTAGCTTACATACCTAAATTCCTATTACAATATGCAAGACGCTTGTCTTTTTTCAATTGGGAGGTCATAAAAAGTACTGTGCCTTTAGCTATTACACCAGATCCAAGGACCACAATGAAGGTAAGAGTGTAAGCTAAGACTTTGAGCACTCTTACTGTAAATTCTAAGCATTTTTGACTCTCCATGGACCCACTGTCCTGCTTCGGTGGAAATTCTCTGAAGACGTCCCATCCTTTTGTTTCTTGTACTGTTCTTTGACTGAAATAAATATATAAAATATTTTTAACATACAATATTATGCGTTATTAAAACTGTCGTGCCGGAGTACCACAGAATGTGTTGTCGGTTGGTTAATTAATTATTAAATATTTTCATTTCGCTCTACAAGCGCCACTGAAACCTATCACTCAACACGCCACGAAAATTTGGCTAAAATGGGGAACGGAGTGTCATAACACCCTCTGTCTGTTGTGCTTTATGCGGAATATATAGTGAAAGAATTATACACTATTATGATAAAAGTTTTTATACTATGGCTATCAGAGGCAGTTTCATTGTATAGGAAACAATGTGATTTATATGTCAATATGGTATTGGAGCTAATTGCGATAATGCTACAAAAAAATCAAATTATCAGTAGTAATATTGTTTTCTATTGTGTCCATGTAATGCTCACTGTACGTGAAGTATCTAGTTAGCGGACATATTAATCAAGACAAACAACTTTCACACGCGCCGCGCGACCGACGCTAGAAAATATTCTTGTATATTTTTATGACATATCTATATCTACATATCTATTTCCTTCCTATTTCCTTTATATCGTGAATTTATAATGTATAAAATAGCTTGAATTAAAATAAATGACAATTTTTTTTCTAACCCAACGCCTTTTTAAGTAGATATTAACAATCTTAAGAACATTCTCTAGCTTGTTATATGTTTCAAAAGCCAAAATATACTCAACGAAAGTCCGTTACAATACAGTGGTTTCGACACTGCTTCTTGCTTAGCCTCTGTTGTGTCAAGGGGTTTACGTAAGGTATGAGCGGGTATATAATTTTAACATTGCGACCAATTACATTGTTCCATTTATCTAAGTAAATTTTATGAGAATATATGAAAAATTTCAACATAAATTAGGCTTTACATTTTGTATTAAACTTTTTAAATTTAATTCTTATAATCACATATATTTTTTTTCTTCATAATTTTAGTATGACTCACATCATCGATATATTGAACTTTCTAAATATCATTAACCGATATGTTTCACATAAATGATTGTGTAATACGTCAAAATAATTTCTTATTTCTCCTGTGATATACTTACATATATATGTAACAACATGAAAAATCTACAATACTACAAACCTGTAAATACTACAATAATTACTGTAAATCGAGTTATTATTGTTGGGTACGTAAACAGGCTCTATATCAGTGAAATCCTGCCTCTCGTAATAGCTCTTGCGATCTTGATCACTCATTGCAACGTCACTAACCCCTAGAGGGAACACCGCTAACGCACATCACTGATTATATCACAAGAGAAAGGAATTTTAATGAACAGAGAGCTGGGAGTAAGTCTTATTCGTTCAAATATTATTTAATAACTCATTGTTTCAATCAATCGAGGACGGCCAACGGTGCCATCGCAATATCTAGTACTGGTGGCGGCACGCGTCAACCAAAGCATTTGGTATCATATAGAAGTGGACAAAAGAGGAATATTAATTTTTTTTAGTTTGCAATAATATAATACGTCATTTGAATTTGAATTTGAAATAATATTGTATGTCTATATAATGTGTGCCATATATTCATAAAGTACAGGTAACAGGTGATTTAAAATGTGATTTCTATTATTTTTTTTATTATTTTCATGTATGATTTTAATGTATGTATAATTCAAAGAGGTAGTAATCTTTATAAATCAATTTGAATGGTAAATATAAAAAAAAATTGCGTCGTGTCTGTGAAGTTATGTGCAACAAGTTCCTCGTTCTGCGGTACTGGGCACATGAATTTATATCGTTTCGCTTAATACATTTAATAGCCGCGCGTAAGCACCAAAGATATGGTGAAAACACTGGAATTTTAATTAACAAATTAGCTAGACTAACACTTGTAATTATTTTAGTATTCTTAATCTTTCATATAGACTAAATTTACTATTAAGGTTTACGTTCTGAATTTTCCACCCAATTCCGAGCCACTGTGAGACACCATTAATCAATAGAACTCAACACCAGTTAACACCAGACCGAAGAAATAAAAAAAAACGTTCCTCCTATTTGGGATCGAACTGTATGTAGGTATGTATATAAAAATAATAGATTTTGAAATTTGCAAAACTGTAATAAAAAATGCTAACCTTCCAAAAATCACGAACCTGATAGTCGACTTAGTAAATGCAGTTTGCTGCCAAACGAGCAATAGTTTCAAGCAATTTTGACTTTATTTTAGAATTAATAAGGTATATATTTGTAAAATTTGTTATTTTATATAAACAAAAAAAATATTCAATGTCAGCGTCGATCACGAAAACTTACGAAAGTCTTACAAAAAGTTAGGCTAACAGGTATGTAGCAAAATCTATTTTAATTTAAAGCTAAAAATCATATTTATATAATAGTAAAGAAATCCAAGATGTTTTTCCCTTATTAAATTTAATTAAGAGTGAAAATTTATGTAAGCAACTTTGGAAATAAATATAACGAATTTTATGAAAGTGCTTGTGCGAGACGTTTTCAAAATACTTATACTTGACGGTCATTGACCACGTCACTGACGAGTACCATAAGGTAATATCCGGTAAGAATAATCGAGATTCTACATTTGATTTCTCTTTATTTATATCTATTATTCCTTTTTATTTAATTGTATTTCAATACTAAAGAAATACTGAGTAACTGTATCAAAAATATTTTAACGTAAGCTAAAGTAGCGTAGAGTCAACTTGTACCCGTTGTATAGTAATATTCCTCTCACGTACGACCCCGTGCCCGGAGTGTACAACCTACCAGTAAAAGTCGAGATTAGAAACGCATCCAAACAAATATATACCTTATTTGCATACTATATAATATTCATTTGTTCTGCAATTAGTTAGTGTTTTTGAGCAGTATCATGTAGTATACATAAGATATACTCAGAAATACCTATATTTTTTATTTTACCTTGTCCATATATTGCATTTTAAGGAATCTTTATAATAATTTTGAAGTTTATATATGAACTACAACTTAATTATATTAAAACCTTTAAATCTTTCATAGACATATATTCCGTGAAGCTGAGCATTTTATACTCCTTTGTGTATAAACTAGTAAATAATAATTACATATAACTTAGCTTAGTCTATCTACGAGTATATAGGAAGAAGTGGGGCGCAAAAATGTGGCGCACTCAATCGAAAGTTGTGTCGTCAGAGTTGACAACCTTGGCATTTGAGCGGGTTCCGGCACCACTCCGCTCGTGGAGCGACCTCTAGCTTTATAGCGAACTTATTTATTGTTTTCAAATATCGTTATTGTGGCTTTTGGACAAATATGAATATTATTTTTTAACTGTTTTCTTTTCATGTAAATCGTAATTAAATATAGTAATATTTCATTTAATTTTCATCATGATGTTAAAATCAGAAGTTTATACACAAAGATATAAATATTTAAGTATTGTATTGTTAGATGTTGATAAAAATATATATGTATAACGTTATATTATATGAGACATCTATTGATTAGGTGATTCAAACATTATACATTCTCATTTCATATTATTGCTTATTGGATTCCTTGACCACCGGCAGACGGATGAAGATTATTAAATGTGATTCATATTTTATATGTTTTTTTTTTAAATAGCAAGGTTAAATTATTTTATGCATATATAACGTGTTTACATTATAAAAGTTCTTAATTAATTTCCTTTTATAATTTTCAGGTGAACTAGATATAAGTTATATTTATCTTATTTTTCTTTTGTTTTACGTTTGACGGAAACCAACAACGATTTTGTTTTAACCTCTACGCTACCTACTTAATTTTACCGCTAGACATTTTATAAACACACGAGTATATCAGTTTGATTTAGTTTGTAATTATCTAATTTTAACAAAATAAAGGAACAAATCTGCTGAGAACAAAAATGATGAGATCATGCAAAAAAATACAGTTACGAAGCGTGACATCACAACGAATATAAAATATTTCAAAAGTACTTTAAATCCAAAATAAACATTTACATATATAAGAGAAAACAACAAATTCGATTTCACTTTTCGAGTCTTAAAAGTATTCATCGAGTACGTCTTGAAGCAAACTTTAATATTTAAATGTCTAAATCGACCATTAATTAAGCCAAATATAAGGAATTTACAGTTACATCATATCTATTTCGACATATCGCTTAGTAATTTTGCGGTTATTTTTATGTTATTTAGCGTTCTTATAAGTCTTAACGACTGTTTATTATTTTTTAATTTTCGTCACATAGCTTAAGTACCAACCTTCCACCGTAAGTATCATTTGCAAGTGGCAGGAGCTCGTCGTCGGAGTTGTCACTGGCTTCCTCACGCCGCGACTTCCCCCCTGAGGTCGCCATTATAAGTTTTTGCTCTGAAATACATATATAATATATAGATATAAGTTATTATTTCAAAACAAAACTAAACTAATATTGAAAATAACACATTAGAATATTGATGTAGAAAAAACATGTTTATAACGAGACATGCGTTGAAGTCTTTTATAGCGTCAGCTGTGAAGCGAGTTCTAGTTGGCAAGAATTTTTAATACAAAAACAAAAAGTATTCCACGTTTATTTAATTTTTAATATTTTAAGTTGAGGGCGTTGTGACAGGCACAAAGGTGTGATTGTAACGTGATGGTTGTGGGTTCGATCCCCATTCGAGGAAATGAATTATTATTTATTAATATTTTCATTTCTTCGCTCTGGCACCAGAACAAGAGCCCGGTGTAGAGTTCCGCCACTTAATGCGTAATTATACGTGCTTCGAAAAATACGGCGGAAAATGGAAAACTTAGACTAGGTTGCCACTGCCTACCCTGCTGTGTGCGGGATACACCGTCAAGCTGATTTTATATAAGTATATAAGTTTTTAAGTGTTCATATAAATTATCAATAATAGATAAAAAGTTGCTGGAAAAACATTATAAGTTGCATTATCGGTTACGGCCTTTAAAAGCTGATCTGCGAATATAATATCATTTTTGGCATTTATTTATGCAAAAAATGGCATTATATATACCCACTACATAAAGGGTACGTGTAGTAATTTTGCATTTTTTTTGAGAGATGGAGGATATTTACTAACCTATCATTATTTTTCTATATATTCAAGTAGGTCTACTTATTGAGATAAATAAACAAAACACGGAGCGTGTGATTGTTCATATCTAAATATTGACATTTTAATTATATAATTATTAATTACACTATAATTGAACTAACTCGTGTAGATTTTAGTTAGACATCGAAAATTGCAACTATAACGTTAATTTTGTAAGAAAGTTTTCATAAATGTACGCATTATTTTGGGTGAATCATGATCCTGCAAGTAAACTGCGCATTCCGCTGAGGGCGAACCCTGTTCTGCTTCGGTCGTTCATCCTTGTTCAATTTATTATATTATATTTATTAACAGTTAAGATATTTTATATATAAAAATTAAATATAAGCGATATGTGTAAGAGTTAACACTGGTTTCTTAGAAAGTTCGACATATCGATTCATATTGATTTTGAATATTTAATAATTAGTAACGATATTTTTCCTTATAAGTGAGAGCCAGCTGCTTCATTCATTCTGCTATCAAATGAAATATCTAGACAAAAATATCAAGCTAAGATGTAGCTGGTGATAGTGCAGCGTTATCTTTTTAATATTTTTTCAAATGTTGTTACTGATAGCTTCACTAACATCTAGAATTTAGATTAAAAATACTTACTTCATAGTACTTGATAAATATTGTACTCCAAATTTATAGAATTTAAATTTAATACATGTACATTTTTCTTAAATTAATAATTTTAAAAGCGTATGTTAAGGTCAAAGTGTTAATCGATACGTATAGTACCAAAAGTAACCTTTGGATTATAAATGCTCAGTTTTTTAAAATTACATTGATTACATACGTTATAACGTACTTAATTTGCATAAACATTTAATCAGTTTAATTTTTTTTCAACGTAACTCATATTATAATATTGAAATTTTTGATTTGGATTACAATAAAATACATAAATATCAATTTACATATTATTTTTAATTTGTAAAACTACATCACTTTAAAACTTAATTATCAGATTACATCAACATTTTTAGTATTTTTCTATCTATGTAAAATGTATATGCATAGTTGGGAGTTGAAGGCGGAGGGCGTCGACGCGGCAAGGTCAGCGACTTCCGTGCCTTCTGGACAATAGACCTATAGCTCGGCAAATATTTCTGGCTTTATCTTACAAAGAAATCCAGAAAATAGCTACGCTAACAGCATTTTTTTTAAAATTTTATTTTTATACTATATTTCTTTTGAGTACGTATTTTGAATGCGAAATAATACTACATATAGCATTTTTTAACTACGTACATATACAAAAGTGTTTTATATGACAACATATATATTTTACAATAGTGACTTCGTACGTTCATAAAATACCAGTAAAAGTATTAAAAAATGTATTATAATATAGCGACTTTAAGGCCTAACATTACTGCTGAGTAAAGCAGAGTTCAACTCAAATTCACTTTCACTATTGGCGGCCGTCAGCTGTTGATCCCCTTCCCCTCGTGCCAACGCCTTTACCACTTTAATACTGCGCAACACTATCTTACTTTTAAAAATGTTAATAATAACATATCTAATAACTACTTTATTTATAAATTTCCTAACCCAAATTGATTAATCTATAAAATTTTCCAAACTTAAATTAAAATTGATGAGTGTATAAAAGAAATTAAAATAAAATGTTTTAAAATAATATAAGTATATTAATCTTTGTTCATCAATTTACAACAAATATTTTTTTTAAATGATTTAAAATAATATTGAATCCATGCAAATATGTGAGTTGGCAAGCTGTCTGATTACGCATTGCAAGATAATATTTCAGATTGCCTTTGAGTGGTTGCGTTATAACGTTACATAGTATAGTACAATCAAGGCCGTTGATACATCATGATGGAGTTACTACTATATTCAGTACTAATTCAAAAGAGAAAGTTATAATTTAAACCTACCATTGAAAATTCGTGAGAAGACAAATCCTATAAAAGTTGACCTTAGTAACTTAGTTGCTTAGTAACTTCTAAATTTTTTTTTTATTTATCGCATAGCAGGATAGGCAGATAGACTTTAATGTGAAGACAGTCCATTCTATACTTTTCACCTGAGTACCTTTACCCTAGACACGCAGTACTGTATCAGTACATGAAAATATTTCATATATAATGGCTTCCTCGAATGGGGATCGAACCTACAACCATTGCGTTTACAATTAAACGCTGTTACAATCAAAACTGATAAATGAAACTGAAAGTATAATATTTCAAAATACAAATAAAGTATTAAAAACTCCACGCAATATTAACGTGCTCGCGTTGAAGTCTTTTTTATGGAGCTTTATCGCACACGCTACATTGTAATTATTTTTATATTGAAACGATTCGCGGACTGCACAAAGTGCAGTCAGAACCATCGGTTAAAATAAAGTACAAAACTAAAGTAACCTATGAAAATTTTAGAATTACGCGAAACCAGTTACTATCAAATTAATTAGACCAAGCTTGACTTTAAAAAAATCTTATATCCAACAATAAATAATTTAGGAACACGTTGATTGGGTAAAGTTAGGTAATAATTCAATATAACATATTAACAAGCATTTGCAACGGCAACAATTATCTTGTCATATACACTTTCGACTACCTCGTGACGGTTAATGCTGTCGTGTCATACAATGGAACATATTGCTTTATATATTTTAAAAGCGAGGTCACATACATAGTAAAAAATGCTGAAATATTGTGTCTATTTATAAGAAAACTGTGTTTGCTAAGTAATAGAGCAAGATAGTATGCAATGGAAAAATAATATGTATAATATTTATATACATTTTAAATGAAATTATTTAGCAGGATTCATCGCGTATATTTAGTATTATATATTTTTACGACTTGTAGTCTACCCGTGACTACGGACTACTGTAAAGTGTTCGAAATTTCGGGTTTTTAAAATCTAATAATACTAAACAGACAAAAGTTTCATTTAAAATGAGTAATAATCGCAAAAATCAAAGATCTTATTAGAATATAATATATTTTTCAGCTCTTTATTGGGTAAATTCCATTCATCTTTTGAGTCGGCATAATCAAAATTATTATCTCCATTTAAACGTGCAGAACAAGCTCAAAACAGGTTCGGGTTACAATGAAGAAGAATATTTTTATATAAATAAAATTTAAATATTCTTATTTAATAAATAATACGCCATTTTAATTAAGCAGTTTCCGTAAAAATCGTAAAGGTCATAAGATTTGTATCATCTATCAAAAAGAATTGACCTTTAGCCAAGATAAGAAACGAAGGCGCATCCATTATACTCGTGTACTTTTATATGTATATATAATATTATTTCTTTTTGTTAAATGTACTGGCAGTGTACTCTATTTTAAAATACCTGGAATGCCGCTAGTTATTTCAGACGATAAATACTAAGAAATATCTGTTATTTTACTACTGTTGATAGTTATCTTTATCTTTTTATTAAACATTTAATATATTTTGTACAACAAAAAAACCTCACTCTGTAGAGAGTAAACTTGATAAGTTACAATTACGAAACCGAGCATTACAAATGAATGCTATAAGAGCAATTAGTATTAGCGTGCACTTTGAATGCAATTAGGTTTTGTAACCGAGCGTTGGGCAGACTGCGTAATGTATTATTTTACTAATTATATAATAATTATTGTACGGAAATAACTAAATGTTTTTGTTTAAGTGAGAACGACCCTCTGTCGGTGCCGGATATACGCGAGGCCTAGAGGCCACGCAGCTAATTCTTTCATATGATTATTTCAGTTAATAAACAGTTATTTAGTAAAAAATAATTATACTACGATCTATCCCTATAATATGATAGAGCAGCGTTATGTATTATACTGTTACATTTACATACAATCATATGTTTCTTTGTTTACGAATCTAATCCAATCTAAATAGTGTATAGTATATTTACATATTTTTCTATAACTATAGGTGAATTTAATTATAAACTAAAATCTCTCTTATTAACAGTACATTTGCCTGATAACGACTATTATCAATTTCTATAATTTACGTTTATATCTTTTGTCATTATATCAATTAGCTGTATCATTTCTAATTTCTTTAGAATGAGCTAAAATAAAAAAATAAATGTTACATCTGCTCTATAAATGACTATATTACATTATTATTATATGGTCTGTGTCCAGTTTCCCACTCTTACTTACGCGTACCTAGAGCGCACCAAACCACCTACATACATTCACTTTTGTTTGGCATTGCGAATAATAATATCAGTACTAGTAATTCAATAGTAACTTCACTAATCAATTAAAACATATATATAATCACCAAAGGTTTATATTTAACCTACTTTACGGAGAGAGAGTGCGACTTTAGAAATGACAAATTCACACTTTCGAAAGCAAAATTCTATAAACTTACAGTAGATCACTTTTAGCGTGACATAAGACTTTTATAGTGAAATTTAAATATATATCAAGCACTCTCTATATTCTGAATAGAAATCTTAAGCAAATATACATATATGTATGTACATGTATATACCTGTGTTATGGAATAAGTTTAACGCAGCTGATCGCCTTCACAGATTTAAATCGAATTTTTTTTAACGAAACTTACAAGATAAATTAAAAATATAGTGAAAAATACTTACAATTGTATCGATATTTAAATCCAGATATTAAATCACTTCACTATAACACACTCGCGGGTTGCATGGTGCGTGAGTGCGGTGAGGTCGCCGCGCGATCACTGTGCCCACTGCGCTGCTCGTCGCGAGCCACTCACTTCTAAAGCCACTGACTCACTGTTGAGTTGAGGCTTTCTTAATGAGTTTTTCCAACTTTAGTCATTATTTTTTTTTATATTAAGTAGTAGGTATAAAATTAACTGATTGTCTAATTCAATAATAGTGGATAAAGATTTTTTATTGATTAAATGGTCTTGTCTTTATCGGTAATTAAATTAAATTAACAATCTTTGATCTACCTATCAAAGAAAAAAATGCCTTTAATGTAGAATATGCTTTAAATTTCATATAATGATACACATTTAACAAATTTTATTATATCATTAATATTTTTTAAAGTATAATATCACAAAAATAGAAAGTAATGTATGATATAACAATTATGGACAACATATGGTAGTACAAATATATATAACATGGTAGT
The DNA here is from genome assembly GCA_900067975.1 of Heliconius heurippa. Lineage (NCBI taxonomy): Eukaryota > Metazoa > Arthropoda > Insecta > Lepidoptera > Nymphalidae > Heliconius > Heliconius heurippa. The sequence continues at coordinate 6,473 of FAPY01009828.1, read as the reverse complement.
TATACCGTACGTTACGTTATATCATTGGAAAATAATATATACCTAGTATCATTTAAATACTATACATTTACGACACCTATTTGGCGCTACAAATACGATCACTATTTTTTTTACTTTTTTTAGCTACCCACTGTATACCGCACATAGTAATTACATATATAATATGTATTTGCAAAATATCACTACAAGTCGCAATATTTTCATTATTACAAAAACATAGTAACTTGTACATATGTGAATATATTTTTTACAATTATATTGTGATAAATAAAACTAAAGCTATTTTTCTTCTAATAATTTTAATACATATATTTTGACTACTGAATATATTTGCATGTAATTATTCAGAAATAAGTTATTAATAACTATGCCTTAAATAATAAAAGTTATCGTTCATGAATACAAATACTACAAAGTCATATATAATTTAATAGACAGTAACATCAATTAAATAATTATAATCAATATAATAGAATCATCATTAACTTATAATTACTGTTAAATAATTAAATAACTACAAAAAAATATTTCACACAATTTCTATTATATAAATAAATAGGTAGTAACTATATATGCATGTAATAACATAATTATGGTCAATCAGTCAATTGTCAATCGTAGTCAAGAATCATTATAGAGTTTATCAGTTAGCCATAAATTTTGTAAGTATCTCTAAACCGTACGGTGCTGCGACGCGGGTGCGGCGACATGTTGTCGTCGTCGCTGTCGTACGCGGGTTCATATCCGCGGTTCACGTATGCCAAATTCGATGTTGTCGCCATATTTAACTGTAAAACAATGCAATCTTTAATAAACCTGATGTAATCTTTGTAAATTTCCTTTTTCGCATATATCTATTATGGTCGTCGTAGATACCAGAAGATGGACGCGACGAGTGTGTGTGTGAATGAACTTTAAAATGTTAAGTTGTTCAGTTATTTGTATTTAAATTATAATTGCAGAGGTCACAAGTCATTAAAAATGTACGTCGAAGTATTTTTAGTAAATAAAAAACTATGTTTATTTATTGCTTTTAGTAGCTTAATGACATAGTGATATTTACAATATCTTAATCATTTAAATAGGTACTGCTAGTGTGACATTAATATAGTAACGATTTAGATCATCAGTGTTCTAATAAGTACTTTTGTTTATAACATACTTTTAGATTACATTACTTCTACATTAAAAGAAATCTACTTAATAATCAAATACGTATAAACAACAAGATCAACAATATATATCTCACCGTAGCGGGGTCGTCGTATATGTCCGTCCCGGCCTGCAGCTGCGAGCGTCTCTTCTCGGCGAGCACGGAGTCCCTGCGCGTCATGAGCGCGCGCAGCGTCGCCCGGCGGGACTCGTTGTTGTCGCCGAGAGATGTCATACGAGACGTTATTGCTATGTATGGAATGACAATACGTTAGATTTCCGTATTCAGAAAACGTCGCCGTGTAAAGACTGTTGTGACCCGACAGTTGTAGATTCGATTCTTAATCGAGGAAATGAATTATTTGAATTCTGGGCGAAAAGTGAGGAACGGAGTGTTTTAACTAAACTTCATCTGTCTGCTATATGTGGGATGTGTGAAACTATGAGAATATAATGAACACTTACATGGGTCACCATTTTGCAGGATAGTGAGTCTTCGTTTGAAATTAGCATCCAAATTGACAAAGTTCTGTTTCGCGTCTCTTGTTTTTTCCAAATTGTGTAACGTCTTACGCCTTGACACGTGTGACTCATCGACGCCGCGCTTTTCTAAGTCATCCACGTTTAGCTTCTGAAGATCTTTCGCTATTTCTACCGCCCGCCTTTCGAATTGAGCATCTTCTGTTATTTCATTCGGCTGTAATTGTTATAAAAACTACTAAATTTAAGTGTGTACATGTATCCTAAAATATAATGAATATGGATGTATTAGCGTATATAATCCAGCAGACTGTGTTTCTCCTCAATCAAAACACATCTTTAAGGTGAAGAAACACATTTTTTTCATAAAATACTAAAACTGATACAAAAGCATACACCTATAACTATTTTCTTACCTTATTAGCACAATACCAATTAAGTTCAATGGTCGAAAGTAAGTGCGTTAGTGTTCCCATTCTATGTAACAACATTCCAAAGAATTGTATCGCGAGGACTGAACCAAAGAATATGATCAAAATGGACCCGATAGGTTCTAGTGTTAAGAATTCCTGCTGGATGGTTATCTAAGGAAAAATATAAATAATCTTTCATATATCAAACATTTTTCATTTTATTTTTATTTTATAACTTTGTTTAAGTAATAATAGTTACTATTAAAAATAAAAGACGCGACTGCATAAAACGAAAAAGAAAAAAACAAGCTCAATAATTCATTACTATTAATAGTATTATACCCATTTGGCCCCCGACTGTTAATCCTCTTTTTAGTTCTTTTTAGCTCTTTTTAGTCTTTTTCAAATCTTTAATTTGAAACCCATTATTCGAAGAAAATAATTTCTTTCACTAAGTAAAAAGCATCGCACCGCTGCTATGTTTGATTTTTTTAACGTCATTATTTTAAGAACACTTGGGCTGCTAAGACAAACTTAATGATACCTCAATTATGTAAATCCGTTCAGCTGTTCTAAAGATATAAAATAATAAAAAATATCACATACATTTTTATTTTACGTTAATAAAAAGTAAAAACACAGTCAGGTCAAAAACACAACTCAAACAAAACACGACTAGAAAGATACTTACAATATTCGATTCTCTATCGAACGTCAAATCGATTTTCTGTCCAAATGGCCATTTGAAGTGCAATTCCGCCTGTCTTAGCTGGAGTAAGAAAATGGCGAGAACGAAAAGCGTGTTTAACATGAAAAAAGCGAATACCATAGTGTCGCGCAAATTCTTCAAGTCGTTTGTAATACGATCCTAAAACAAATGTTTTCATAAAATACAAATTACTAATATAACGCACCAATGTCGCATTTGGACTATTATTTTAAATGTTTCAGGAGACGCAATTAGATAAAGTTAATAGTTTTTCCGCATGCATTGACATATTTAATTTAAAAAAAATGCAATTGTATAGTACGTCACAGTTGTACCAAATGAGCGTAATATAGTGTAAGAATAACGTAAGGTATAGGTAACTAAATATACATATAATACTATGAATATACTTTTTCTTCTTTGTTTTCATCAATTGGTCTCAAGTACGTGTCAATGAGGTCTTTCCAGAATTCCGTTTCAGCTGTAGTCAAGAAATCAACTTCTCCTTTTTGCAGGTTAGGATCTTCAATCCAGTAAGGATTGATCAAATCATCTCTTTCTTCCTAAAAACATATATAGAGTTAATAGTTGACCTCGACCTGCTCGAGGACTATACAATAATTATTTATTAACTACTAGGTACTACTAATCTATATTACGTATGTTTTTATGTATGATATACGATGTTTTGATGGGATGGCCGATTTAAATAAAATTAAGTTTACGAAAATTCAATAGTAATAACTACATTTTATTGGTAAAAGGTTACCCTATATAGTTTAAATATTCATAGAATAAAATATACTTTATTTAATTATTTCAAACAAATAAAACATAAAAATGCCTTAAAAAATAAACATGCAATGCTAGCAATAAGACTGTTATTGTTTCAACCAATCTCCATTTTATTTATTATATATGGATATATATGAAAGGTTA
>FAPY01009825.1:0-10297 GCA_900067975.1 Heliconius heurippa | reverse complement strand
AAATCCGTTGGGTGGTTTAGAAGAAGAAGAGTTAGAAACAACAGACAGACACGAAAAGCGACTTTGTTTTATAAGATATAGGATAGTATAGGATAGGATATATATTGTTGTTACATAGTATGAAAGCCTGACGCGCATGATAAAAAGTTTGCAAATAGTATATTTAAAAAATACTAAAATTAAATTATATATTTGTAACGTTGAATTAGTTTAATAGTAAAATTATTTATTGATTTCAAACATTTTAACCGTGTTTTGTATACTGTTGCTGTACGCTAGAGATAAAAGCTTGAATTACTATAATAAGATTGTATGTATGATGATAGGCATCTCTCTATATACGTTTACTATATGCCTGAACACATTCTTGATGGTGTTTAATATTTTGAGATTTGTTCTACTACTTAGATTTTGTTGTAACTATCCGCAGTATATTAACAGTCCGCTATCAAAACGTATACTATCAAAATCGATCAATATATTTAGTTTCGTCTCCACTACCAACATATATACAAACATAATCGATAAACACATTAATACATCCCCCCAATCGTGTAAAAAGGGACCAAATGAAATGTTGCCAGAGACATTATGGACTATACTTTAATTTAATGCCAAAGACACGACATAGACTACTGCTATTGTCAAAAATAGTAAAACGTCAGCTGTTGTGATGTGAATAGATAGAGTTGCTTTTATATTTATTTAAAAGTGATGCTAACTGACGGCCTTTGAATTTGGAGAGCATTTACTATTTTATTTAGTTAAGAGATACTGAAGACTGGTGTCATCGTCATGATGTTCAGTTTTTCAGACTATACCTTATTGGAATTGGCTCCTGTTGCCAAGTACTACAAGTGAAATGATAGCCGCGAGTTGGCTTCAACCTAGAAAAAAATGGAAAATGAAAATCTATTAATACTTTATAATATTTTCATCATATGTTATAGTGTTCGTAGAAATAATTATGTATTTCGGTGATACGAAATTATAAATTTAGGCAAGTAATATATTTATTATGGGCTCCACTCGAGAAACCGTAACCGTGGGACTGCTCTGCGCGGCGTGGTACACGCTGAGCTCGGCCAGCAACGTCGTGGGGAAACTGGTGCTGACGGAGTTCCCGTTCCCCATGACCGTCACCATGGTGCAGCTGCTCTCCACCGTGGCGTACAGCGTCCCCGCCTTCGCCGCCTGTAAGGTCCGGCGAGCTCCGAAATTTCCACGGTCATATTACTTAAAAGTGCTCATTCCACTGGCCATAGCCAAGTTCTTCACAACAATGTTTTCGCAAATTTCAATTTGGAAGGTTCCAATTTCGTACGCGCACACAGGTGAGGAATAACGACCGACGCGAGAGCGGCGTGCGCGGCGCTGAGGTATGTGTCTCATGGGTGTGTCTGTGCAGTGAAGGCGACCACGCCGCTGTGGACGGCGGGCCTGGCGCGCCTTCTGCTCGGCGAGCGCCAACCGGCGCGCGTGCAGGCGGCGCTGCTGCTCATCGCGGCCGGCGTGGCGCTGGCCTCCGCCACCGAGCTGCACTTCGACGCGCTCGGCCTGGGCGCCGCGCTAGCTGCCGCCGCGCTGCTGGGCCTGCAGCATCTGTATTCCAAGCGAGCCATGCGCGACGCCGGAGCGCACCCGTTGCGCCTACTGCAGACACTGAGCGCACTAGCGCTGGCGCCGCTGGCCCCGGCCTGGCTGTGGGCCGAGGGCGGTGCGCTGCGCGAGGCTGACTGGGCGCGCGCGGGTGCGCTGCTGGTAGCAGACGGCGCGCTGGCCTGGCTGCAAGCCGTGGCAGCCTTCAGCGTGCTGGGGCGCGTGTCGCCGCTGGCATACGCGGTGGCGTCGGCGGCCAAGCGCGGTGCCGTGGTGGCGGCGTCGCTGCTGCTGCTGCGCAACCCTGCGCCGCCGCTCAATCTGGCCGGCATGGCGCTGGCGCTGCTCGGCGTGCTGGCCTACAACCGCGCCAAAGCAACGCCCGCCGCAGCCCGCGACCGCGCCCCGCTGCTGCCCGTATGATGGGAAGTATTAGATCATTGACACTTAATAGGAACATACAATAAAAAATATTTTTTCTAACACATCAGTCAGTAGACATTTGTCCGCTGCTAGGCAGTTAATAACTTATTTTACTATGAACAATGAAAATTGAAAGCTATGCTTTGAATTTTGTTATTTTTATCAGCATTAGACAATTTGTCAAATAAATTATACCATGATAACCACTTTGTTTCTATAATGTGAGTATATATTGTGATAGTTACTATGTTGAGGAAATTTCTTTCTTATTAATTTGTAAAATTACAGGAATTACAGGATTTACAGGCGCTCTTCAAGAAAGAATCCTATGTTTGTTTCTTATTTTATGATTTTGCTATAAATAATGTTATAATATTTTTTGTTTGTTAATACTATCAATAAGCATCTTTGGTTAAGATCATTGGCTGTCAGGTTTGTCAGCGTAAAATACTTACAATGTTTTCTTGATCTATCATTTCATTGTGATTTTATCTAGTCTATAACATATTTTAATTTGTGCTTTATACACCATTCTTATCATTGTGAGTAAAACTTCTTATAATATATGTACCAATACCACAGTACCAACCAATAAAGAACTATCTTTTGTGACTAATGACATTTATTTAAATTATTACAATAGCATTTCACCAATTTTTTTAGGTACCTTAGGTAATATATATATAAATATATAAATGTATAATATTACTAATTTTAATAACTGCATGTTTATTATATAGAATTAATATAGTATCAAATTGATGATGTAAATATTGTGTATCTTAGCAATTTTTTTTAAGAAATAATTTATAAGTATGCTAGTTGTAAATAGTTTAGGTGGTATAGCCACAAATCATTGTATATTATGAAGTTTTTAATATATTTTGTTAATAAAATGAGTACATTTTTTTGACTCTTACACTTAATTCCAGGGATTTTTTTTCTGGGAAAATTAAATAAATCAGCTTCACACTGTATCCCGCAAATAGAAAGGTAGCCAGAGGGAAGCTAGTGGTAGTGTGCTAGGAAACATTAAGTTGCTGTCTGACAGTAAACAAAATAATTTATTCACCAAAGGAAATTTAAATAAGGAGGCAAGATGAATTAAATATTATAATATATTTACATCACTCGCCACAAACTCAATTACAAGAAAATGTAAAAAAATGCAGTCTTAATAGTACTCTCGGAGCGCCTCCTCCCTCCCTCGCACTACACAGTAGTCAGCTCGTGCACTGCACACCCGTCGCACTACAGCTCGTCGTGGTCGTCGTCGTCGGGGACGGGCTCCTCGTCCTCGTCCGGCGCGGACTCGTCCTCGGCGGGCTCGTCCTCGGTCGGCTCGTCCTCGACTCGCGCGTCCTCGGACAGACCTAGCGCGGCCTGCAGCATGGCCTCCACGCTCTCGGCGAACTCGACGGCCTGACCCTCCTGCAGCATGTACCCGGAGCGCAGCGCGGCCACGCGGTGCAGGGCGGTGGCCACGCGCAGCGCGGCGGCGTCGTCGGGGTCGGCGCGCACGCGACGCAGCAGCTCGCGCACTACAGGGTGCCGCGGGTTGATCTCCAGCGCCTTCTTCTGCGTCAGGTGGTGCTTGCGCTGCGCGTCGTCCGCTTTTTGGTGCGCGTTGGACATGGCGAGGCGCTCCATGTTGCCGGTCCAGCCGAAGGCCGTGGCCACGAGCGCTGCGGGCGAGCGGGAGAGCCGGCGCGACACGGCCGCGCGAGTGATCCAGGCGCCCAGCTTGTCGCCCAGCCAGCGCGTCAGCGGCTCGAACTCCTTTTTGTACGCCTCCATGCGTTCCTTCTGAGGCTCGCTCTCGTCCAGGTCGAATACCTCCTTGGCGATGTTCTGGAACTTCTTACCGTCGAACTCGGGCAGCGAGGACAGGCAGTACTCGTCGACGGCCTCAGTAAGGTAGAGCACCTCGTAGCCGGCCCGCACCAGGCGCTCGGCGAAGGGCGAGCGGCGCACTTCGGCGAGACCGGCGCCCGCGATGTAATAGATGTGCGCCTGGCCTGGCCGCATGCGCGCCACGTACTGTTCCAGGGAGGTGCGCTCGTCGTCGTCGGAGAGGCGCGAGGAATGGAAGCGCAGCAGCTTAGCGAGGCGCGAGCGGTTGGAGGGGTCCTCAATGACGCCAAGCTTCACGTTGGTGGAGTATTCGCGCCAGAAATGCGCGTACTCGTCGTCGGGGATCTTGCGCAGCATGTCGAGGGCCTTGCGGACGAGCTTCTTCTTAATGATCTTGATGAGCTTGTGCTGCTGCAGGGTCTCGCGGCTCACGTTGAGCGGCAAGTCGTCGGAGTCCACGATGCCCTGGATGAAGGCCAGGTAGTTGGGCATGAGCTCGTTGAACTCATCAGTGATGAACACACGGCGCACGTACAGCTTGATGTGGTCGGTCTTGGTGCCGTAGCGGTTAAAGGAGTCCGCGGGCTGAGCGCGCGGCACAAACAGCAGTGCGCGAAACGTCACCTCGCCTTCCGCCACGAAGTGCGCCCTGCGAACGATACACGACATCATTGATGAAACCCATATGGGTTAACCTCAGTTATATAACTGTATAGAAAAAAATTAGGGCTGGCCCATTTTTTTTCATATCATTTAAAACTATAAACATTACACACAGACATTTATCCCGAAATGACTTACTTGGCGAGAGGTGCGGTGGTGTCCTTGGTGAGGGATTTGTAGAACTGCGTGTACTCGTCGTCGGCCACGTCGGCGGGCTTGCGCGTCCAGATGGGCTTGTTGTCGTTCATCAGCTCCCAGTCCCACACCGTCTTTTCCGTCTTTTTGGGTGCCGCCTTGTCCTCGGCCGCGTCCTCCACTTTGGCGTCCTCGTCCCCGTCCCCGTCACCCGCTTCGTCGTCCTCGGTCGCCTCCTCGACCGTCTCGGTGTGCGAGGCCCACAGGTAGATGGGGAAGTTGATGAACTGCGAGTACTTTTTGACGAGCGCGCGGATGGTGTCGGGCTGCAGGAAGTCGGCGGCCTCCTCTTTGAGGTGCAGCGTGATGTGCGTGCCGCGGCGCAGCGTGTCGCCGCGAGGGTCGCGCGCCACGCTGAAGGAGCTGGCGTCCGAGTCCCACACGTGCTGCGCATCGTCGTTGTGCTTGGAGGCCACGGTCACGCGGTCCGCCACCAGGAAGGCGGAGTAGAAGCCCACGCCAAACTGGCCGATCATGTCGTTGGTGTCCTGCGCGCCGCCCTGGCCGTCCTGCATCTTGGACAGGAAGTCGGCGGTGCCGGACTTGGCGATGGTGCCCAGGTTGTGCACGAGGTCGTGGCGTGTCATGCCCACGCCAGAGTCGATGACGTGCAGCATTCGGCGCTCGGGCTCCGCCTTGATACGAACGCTGAGGTCCGCGTCGGCTGCCAGCGCCTCGCGCTCCGTCAGCGACAGCAGCCGGATCTTATCCAGCGCGTCCGACCCGTTCGAGATCAGCTCACGCAAGAAAATCTGGAAATGATGTCATATTATGGCTGATAGCGTTTTCGACATTTAAAATTTTTAAAGTTTTTGTTAAATTGCATTTTAACATTAATTTTGTACTTAGTTAATAAAAGCAATTAATTGTTAAATAATTAACTATTGTAATTGTTATGTTGTAGCAAAGTAAGTTTACCTCCTTGTTCCTATAAAGGGAGTTGATGATGAGCTTCATCATGCGGTTGACCTCGGTCTGGAAGGTGTAGTTCTGCGCGTGCTCGCGCATCTCGCGCTGCTGTGCCACGCTCAGCCCATCAGGGGAAATGGCCTCCTCCTCGCGCAGCACCGCCTCCGCGTCTGTGCACAATGTGCCATTTTATATATAACTAAATTAATTTCAACATTTATATATTTGTTTTGTATGTATAAAATACATAGAAACAACCATCGTGATATGATGAACGCAAAGTTGCATAGGCTATTTTTATATATAAACGTGTGTATGACTATATACATTTATATTATATGGTATTCACGTATTACATACATAATAGCATTGAGGATCTTTGAGTCGAACTAGGATATAATTTAAACTGGGTGTAATAAAAAATAATGTAATAATAATAATTACTTAAATTACATTATTTATTCACAATATGGAGGATTCTTAGATGCTAGTTGTGTCGACTAAATTGACACATTGCAATGCACGCGCATGGCGTTTTCTTTCCGCTTCGTTGCTAGGAGCCGTGCAGCCGATTGTATCGATTCCACTGTTGCGCCCGCAGACGTGGACATGTCGGCGGTGGTGACGGAGCACGGCGAGCACGAGGCGCGGGAGGCGCACGAAGCACCGCTCCACGCGCGCTCCTTCAAGCTGCGGTTCGCGGCGCAGCGCGAGCTTGGGCGCTCCTACGTGTCCGCGGTCAAGCCACTCACGCTGCGTGAGTGTCTATTGAATAATGTGGATATAGAATTGCACAATCTAATTCCTCCTGTATTATTTTAATTATTAAGGTAAGCTCCTACTGTATGCTCCAAGCACTGCATTACTCCTGTTTCTTCTGTCCTGCTCGCCCAGGGGTCTTTACTATTAACCTACTTTTATTTAAACTTGGTATAATACACCTTTAAATGACATTATTCATTCACAATATGGAGCACAGCGGCGGTGGTGCGAGCCAAGTTCTACCGTTGCTCATCGTGCGGCGAGGAGCAGGAGGCGCCGGCGATGGCGCGCGTGTCCGCGCTGTTCCGACGCGGGCCGCGTGAGAAGTACGACGCGCCCGTCACCACCTCGCACGAGTACGTCACCAACCCACCACCACCACCTGCTTACTGCTCCTTAGCCTAATATTTTTTTTTCGACTGGACTTTATTGCTTATGACCTGGATTGGTCTTGACAGCGTCACCGGGCGGGGAAGGGCCACAGTAGCTGACCCCTGAAGAAAAATTACGAGCTTTGATAGTCGCTCGTGAACGGTTGGCGATCGCAGAGGAATGCCCTGCGTACGCTTATCAGGGGAGAGTTCGATCGTTGGGCCCCTTTGCGCCTAATTGGCAAAGTTCATTTTATATGAACTCGTTAACTATAACACTTAATTTTTAAAATCATGTCAGTGCCACACTACTTTCTCGACAAGTTTAAAATTGGTTTATCACAGTATTATCATTTATATAATGTATTATTATTGAATAGTGGACCGTTAAATAGATTCTTGTGCGTTTTAATTTCCTCAGCATTGTACACAGGTATGGATGGTGGTGGGACAAACATAGAGAACATTCCTGTGGTGACAGACGACTTCAGCATCACATACAGGACTCCGCATGGCTTAAGGAAAGATTAAGAGTACTCGCTACAGATATTGGCCTTAAAAAACGATGATGTGAAAATGTTGTACAATAAACATTCACAATCTTAGACATTGCTAATTATATAAATTGTGTTATTTGTTATTATTATAAGTCAAAGAAATTCCTTGCACTACGTGTTGAGTACAGTTAACATAGATTGAACAAGCATAAAAGTGTTTTATTAAAAAAAAAATTTTTAACATAATGCATAAATTATTCACACTAATTTTAAATATTCTAGATCTATCTCCGTATAATTATCTATTATTAAACTGTGATAATATAATTATCTATTATTAAGCTATGATAAATTAAGTACAATTTCATAGATTTTTTAAATTCAATGATATTAATAAATGATAGCCTACTTCACCAACACGTACAAAACCGGCTACGTAAAGTATACCTACCGGTGCGGGAACCTTCACGAGACGCCCCCAGGTCTGCGTCTACCGTCACCTCCTCCACAGAACCGACGCCCTCCTGAGCTTGACACCATCCTGAGGATTAGTTTATTACATGAATTATATGAATATTAAACATAAGACATCTGATACATAGCACAAAACTAGATAAAGACATGGCATGACGGAACTAGAAAGTTCTAGACTATTTGAAATACATATAATCATAATAAATTTACTATTGATTTATCATGTTATCGATTAACATACGTGTACAAAAGCATCTAATATGTTACTTTACATAAACGCTTAAATTAAAATCACAAGCAATTGCAATATTAATGACATTAAATCTGAATATTACCTGAAAGTAGCAGGACGCCCGCCCCTAGTAAAATAAAGTACTTCATTTTAGTCCACTTCTGACGTATTTTTTGTTGAATTTAATTCACAAATTACCGGCGTCAGACGCCACAAGACGATTGAGTGGTCAATCAAATAGAGCACAAACGAAGTTTTCCAGATAAATTATCCCAAAGTCGAGATTCACAGACACTTTATGAAAGTGATAACAAATATGCCAGCGGTGATTGGGAGTAATTGAAAAAGAAGTGTGACGATGTCCAATGAAATTTAAACACGCCAGGAATCCAACAAATAAGAGGAGGTAAAATACAAATGTCTAAATGCTATTGGCTATAATCAAATGTGACACATACAGTACATTTGACAGCACGGCAACATCATTTTAAAAAATATCTATATTAAACGACATATTTTAAAAAATAATAAAAAAAAAACTAACAAATACACATTTGTAAAAACATTTACAAAAAATATATATTTTTTAATTGAATTAAGAATAATGTAAATGTATTATAATCGTAAATTAATTGACTTTTAAATGATTTTACAAAAATGCCTCGGGGTTTATTTTGATATTTTGTTTACCGTACATCTCCTTCGTGTGAAAATGCAACGTGACATTGGCGAAGTGATTAGTGCTCAACTGGCACACTCGGAACGCCATAAATTAAGAACTGAACTGACATTTTGTATATAAATTTGACAGCAGTTGCAAGCGTTTAATCTTTTATATTTTTTTAGGTATTAGCACCAATACAGTTAGACTTAACAAAAGAAAGAAAATCCAATCATTATATGTCGGAGAGTATGAATATGGAACGTCAATTTATTTGACTATTGTGTATTCAGAGAAAAGCAACACCGTCAGTTGTCAATGTCAATTGTCAGTTTTCAGGAAAGTAGGGTGGATGACGCGTGGTTCTTAAATAGAGGAACGAGCGATGCGGACTTCATGATCACGGTGTCCCCTACGCCAGGTAGGTATATCATCAGGAACAGAGTACCCTCTACCCTCCCCACCCGGTGTCGCTGTAAAGGCCAATAGGGCTAACAGCATTAACCTCAAGACCGAAAAAAAATGCGGACTTCATAGAACGCCGCAGGCCTCCTCCTACGGAACCATCTCGTCGATATTGCGCTCATCAACGAGACACGTTTCTGTCCGGCGCACGTAACCAACCTGCCTGGCTACGATGTCTAGCGGCTGGACGCCATGGCTGAAAACCCCTGGAGAGGACTACTAGTTGAGGTGCGCCGCGACATCGTCCACAATTAGCTGCCTGACCTCGGCACCCAGTCGTTCCAATCTCTGGGTGTCGAGTATTCCCGCGGTACGCGCGTCATCCGTGCCTACGCGATTTACCGCCCGGGCTCCAACAGCAACACTCTGCACACACGCGAGGTCCACAAGCTCCTTGACAGTTCCATCCCCACATTGGCCGCGGGAGACTGGAACGCGAAACACCCGGCGTGAGGGTGTCTCTCCGCCTGCACTACGGGTCGGCGCCTGTTCTAGGATGCGGTCCGAAACGGATACGAAGTAATGGGCCCTGACGAGCCGACTCACTACTCATCGCGAAAAAGGCGATCAGCGAAGCTGAAGCCCAAGAAAGCCTCGGGAGCGGACGAAATTACGAACGGGGCCTATCGACACATTCGCCATTCTACGCCTGGGCCACTTTCCCCAGGCGTGAAAAGAGGGCCTAGTCGTCATGCTACCTAAAGCGAGGAAGAGCCCACGCCAACCGGAGAGCTACCAAATAACTCTCCTTAGCGCGGTAGGCAAACTCTTCGGAAAGCTCTTTCTTGTACTGCTGCAGCAACACATCCCACCCAGAGACGCACAATTCGACTTTCGCAACGGACATTCCAGCACTCTGTAGGTGGCCAGAGTAATCCACCTAGCCGCCTATACCATGAACAGAAAGGAGAGTGCCTGCCTTGCAGTGCGCCTGAGTGCAGCCTTTCTCGATGTGTCACTATTTAACCGCGTGTGGCTCCCCGGACTCCTTCACAAGGTGCTCAAAGCCGGCACCCCGCATCATGTGCTTGCCCTCACGAACTACCCCATAGGCAGGACATTCCGCGTTCGGATGGAGACTGTACGATCCACCAAGGTCACCAATGTGGGCTACAGTATTACGACGATGTTAATTATACAATAGTGGAACATAATTTCACAATTGCATTTGTAGCGAATAAATTCAGGGCGC
>FAPY01009806.1:11260-23174 GCA_900067975.1 Heliconius heurippa | reverse complement strand
TTCGATTTTATATATATAGATCGTTGATAGCTTTACAATGGTGATATAATTAAACTGGAGGTACAATTGAACGAGAAAGAATTTCTCTTAAATTCTTTCAAAAAGAAAGTAAAAAAACTAATGTTAAAAATCAATATGTAAAATTCAATAAATAAGACCGTCGTGGCGGAGAAATTAAAGTTATGATCTGCCCGTAGTGTGTTTTATCACTGACAAATACAATAGATTTCCTTTTCACAACCCTTACCAATAAAGTAGCTTGCTTGATGACCAGATCACCTTCCTTGGATATTTGGACATTATCATCCACCGTAACTGGAGCTCCATTTTTCAACCAGTACAATTGTGCGAACGGCGCAGCTTGAGGTGGTTCACATCTGAAGGTTACCGGCGCATACTGTTTCGCTAGTTGAGATTGTGGGGCCACTGAGAAGTGCTTCTTTATATCTGTATATATTCATTTTGTTTTCATATCATATATAACAAATTTAAAGCAATTGTGAAAATGTAAAAATAGGTTCGCTAAGATTTGATAAAGTGTTTACATAAATTATGAACGCAGATCTTTTTTATATTTTCATGGATAGAGATACCTTTTGATTAGAACTTCGATCTACACATTCTATCATTTATAAGCATTCAGTAGTAAAATCCATCACTGCTCTCTATCTAATTAGAACACAGTAACTGTATGTATATATAAGTAATAGATATAATTTTTATTTTATATTATATACTATTTGAACTGTCAGTCAAGTCAGTCAGTCAGTCTAATGGCACAACAACGTCATCAAAGCAAATCAGCTTCAGCTTAAAAAAACTAAATATTCCTTACAAGATTAGACAGAATTTCTTTTAATACTATTACCATAAAGAAGTTCAGAGTATCTTGTTAATTAGATTAAGAACATGCTTAGTATCGACTTACAGGCTAGTTCTATAGTGGCTGGCTGGCTCCTTATCTGCCCTCTACTGGTCCAAGCGAAGCAGGAACATTGATATTTGTCACTCCCGAAATACTCCTCGACTTGCTCTCTCGTCACTTTGTATTCACCCTCGATGATACGCACCCCGGTTTGCGGATCAACGAATTCGAAATTTAAGGCTTGTGTTTTAACACCATTGCATTTGAAGTATACCTAAAAAAGTATAACGAAAAATGTGCTTTTAATCCAATATAACTTTCTTAAAAAAGTGGCCTATCTCTTTAATGGAAATCTTTAACCACAACCACAAAAAATCTATTTCATTAACTAACTAATTAACTAGAATTACGTAACTTAACTTGAATAAATATTTTTTTCGGTCGCTGTGTATTTTAAATAATTGTCTTTGTACCTTTGATGTAACATTACTTCTATTAAAAAATAGCAAATCCAAAAGTATTATTTTAACTTTTATAATAGTTAGTATAGTTTTCGTTTCAATTCAGTCATTATGCTATTTCCTATCCAAATAACTTTATTAACTAAACTTATGTGAATAAAAAAAAAATTAGATAAACTGACATAAATACTTTGAAAATTGTTTAGTTTATGTGTGATGTAACAATAGCTTAGAAATGGTTAAGTCATTAGAAACCTTATCTTTCATTGTTCTTATAAGGCTTTTCTTTTTTACAAAATAAATGCTATGTAAGAAGATATTTGCAGGGACTAACATTTTCTGTATATAAATTAGAACATCAACAGAAAAATGTTGCAATGACAGGATTGCAATGCAAACTACGCTAGAGCAGCTAAGGAATGTAATCCAATAGGATGCCTAGTCATTTCTCGATTATAATAAAATTGTAACATAATGTCAATAAATTTGTTAATTGTCTCAAAAATATTTGAATATTCCAATAACTTACTTCTAAAGCATTCGCCGCACGACATTTAAGTGTAGCTGGTTTGTTTTTAACAACATAAGTATTTTCCGGTTCCAAAAGAAAAACGGGCAAATTATCTTTTGTTGTGTGCAAAGGTATTTTATCATCTACTGGTATAACATCTTGACTATTACTCCTTGCTGTAACTACATCTGGTGAGTCCTTATAATTAGTTTCTTTATTCTCGTAATCATAATCTAAGTAAGAATGTTCATCTTCATCTTCTTCATCTTCGTCGTCTATTTCTTCATTGTTTGGAAAAACAGGCGGTAAAAAATAATCTTTGGCCTCATTATGATTCATCAATAAATCTAGAGGTCTATTCCCATCTTGATTTGTTTCTGTTAAACTATCATCTGATCCTAAAATATATCGGACCATGTACACATTTGTACTGTTTTATATTATAGCACTACTAAGAAAAGTGAAAAATTTTAAAGAATATTTCTATTTGAAAGAGAAAATTAAAAAAAACTCAATTTATTTCTTAAAATTCTTGAATAATAAATAAATATTTCATAAAGATTTAATTTATTTCAAATAGATCATAAAACATTTCAATGAATTGAATTGTTCTTGGTCGCAAAATAAATAAAACTTACTTTTTAAAAGATCTTCTCCACACGTCCGCGTCGCCAAATGTATTTGAATGATGAAGAAACACGTCCAAAGATGCACTTCCATTTATACACAGATTTCGCAACAAACAAATTAATAGACAAATATTTGTTTGGCTATCATTTTGTTCCATAACTGATATTACGAATTTACATTTTATTATATCCGATCACTCTATAATACCTTATATTATATTTACTTAATATAAAATCATTTAATCAACATCAAAAATATAAATCACTACAATTAACGAAAATTCCGAAATCGTAAATACAGACGTAAAAGTTATAATATTACGATTTAAATCAGAAAAGGTGTTATCACGACGACGGTTGGCATCCAACTAAATAGGGGATGAAGGGTGAATGAAAACAAACTCTTGTAAAGTTTCAACGCATGCGTATTAACGTATACAGCCTTGGGAATAAAGTTGGGAGAGTAATGAATGTTGATGAATCGGTATTTAAAAGCTTTAGGGTCATTAGGGCGCGATTGATGGAATGTTTTATGCAGATTTGTACCCTACTTCACTTGAGTATGTATTTAAAATGTTTCATTTTACTATCATTTGAGGATGTATGAATGTTGTTAAAACAAAAGCTTGCTTAGTGTCTTCTTGTGTTGTAGATGTGGTAGTAGGATTGGAAGTTCTTGGATTTTTAGTGTGGACTTATACGACTATTGATTTAGTTCAAATGCTTTAGCGGTTATATTTCGTAATTATATTTTTTTATAAATGAATGGATATCCACAGGCTTATTGTTGTCCGTGCCTTTTTTATATTAAATATTTTTTTAATAATATTTTATAATTTTTATATTAGTAAATGTGTAAGCCAATAAAAATATTTTCTGTAGTACCTAAAGTATACTTAAGTATACAAATACATAATATTAAGTGGTGGTTTACCACTTCGCATATTCTTATTATTATAGAGGGCAGTTTAGCGAATAAAAGTAAGTTAATATATTTCAAAATGTTTTAATCACGATAATTATTGCAATAAGTCAATTATTTACTACGTATAATCCTGTAAGTATTCGTAGGTGGCAAGATATATTTTATAATAAAATGTTATTTTTTTCTTTATTTTATAATTTTTTTGTATAATATTCGTTATTTATTGAGGATTAACATATGTTCCAGAGAAAAGTTGTTGACCGTTGACAAAAATGAAGTATAAAAATGGATGATCCGCTTTGAAGAAAGCCACTGGTTGAGCTAATTTTGATGTCATTGTGCCTAGAATAATATATAAAAATAAAACAAAAAGACATACTGAAAATTAATAATATTTAAAAATGAACACAATTCCATTCATATTAAGAGCCATTCCGTTCTTTACGTTCCGCTAAGATACCCATAAGACAGACAGTCGGGATCTATAAGTAATTTTTCAAACAATAAAATCCTTACCAGGTCTTTTTTGTTTTTCCAAATATTTTTTTATTCAATTTTTTGTTCGTTACTTACCGGTACCGGCTCCAGCTTCAGTCCCATACTCGTTGACGTCAATGTAAGCTTTATGTTTGGACTTCGAAACAAACAGTGTTTCATCTCTCACTATTTTAACAAGTTCAGATTGACGAGCATCAAACATTTTTTGTACACCCATCTAAAATAAATGAATTCTTAAATATACTTACAGATTAATATATAAAAAAACTTGTGTAGTATATCATTCTATTAATAGAAAAATACAGGAGTTATTATACGTATTAAAATAGCTTCAAGAAGAACTTTATACCCTTTTAGAGGCGTCGTGGCGCAGGGGCCCAAGCGGGTAACTGTCATCGCGATATGTTGTGGGTTCGAATCCCACTCGACGAAGTGAAATATTCAACATTTTCATTTCTTCTGGTATCGAGGCAAAGACCGGCGTTGAGTTCCACCTCTCAATTTGCACTGCCACCAAAACTTAAACGAAAATTGGGGCTGGAGTGATTTGACACTATGCTGCCTTTGCCTGCTCAGCTACCAAAAATAACTCTTATACACACCTTTTGATACATTTCATTTAAATTCAATTCCGTCTCGATTTTAAATTTCGGCATGATTATTTGTGTCATTGTAGGCCTCATATTAGTCATTGCCGCGTCCAAAACTTCAGGTGCTATCTTCAACTGGCTTAGTAGAAGCGGCAAGCCTGTACGACTTGTCGGTAATACTATCATGAATATAGCCCTCTCCCATTTATAAGGAATCTTTATTAACTGTAAGATTTACATAATACAATCCATCTCATATAAATATTTCTAAACTCGGTTTAGTTTATAAGGCAACACATGGTAATTATAGGTTTATACCATTTGGTTGTGCATTTCTCAAAAATGTGTAAGTAGATCTGGATCTTTTTCTTGATTTTCATTCCTTACAAGATAGGACAATGTTACAGAATATAAGTTAAAAAGCGTGAATATAAATAGAAACACGCCCACGGAGGTTTCAGGTACTCATGGTTAGCTACATCAAGGTTGTAGGTCAACGGGAACCTTCGTTTGATACCTTCACGCGATCTTGAGATAAATATACGGTCTTGACCAACGAAAAGAGTCTCGTGAGAGTGACATAAGAGAAGAAAATACAGAACTTACTTCAGCTCCTAGAGCCTCACTTTTGGTATAATTATAAAATCCTGTACGAGTCATCATTGTTAATATTTTAAAGGAATTTGGACCATGAAATTTTACACTTTGGATCTTTTCAAACGCATTATTCCATTTACCCTGTAAATTGAAATTTGTATATGTACTCGATTGTCGTAAGTTTTTTAAGCTATACATTAAACAAACAAGCATTAGGTGCATTTACAACCGATCTTTACTAATATTTACTTTAGGTATTATTTAAAACTTACGCTAAAGTATACTGCATTAATGATTATCATGGAGGTCGTAGGCAATATATCAGCTGGAGTTATTATACTTTTTATTACACTGTTGGTTTGAAGTGATACCTAAAATATTAAATATTTGTCAATATACCAATATATACCGTCAATACATTGTAAAATAAGTACAATTAGATATAATGAATTAAAAAAAATCGATATCCTTGCTAATTACTTGTAGTGGAAGCTCTAACTGTTAACACGACGTATATGGGTTCGATTGCCTATATTCCCAAAAAAATATATCGTGGCGTGTCAAAACATAATATTGAACTTCTTTGCTTTAGAATCGATCCTATTAATATACCTATTTACTTTTTAAAACTCATTGTCTATTTTCGAATAGTCTTGCATCGACGTCTTTAGGAAAAACTTACCCAAGAATTTATCTCCTGCGCTGCAAATATAGGATATTGAAAATCCAGTTTTTCCGCAGAAAACTCAAAAATTTCACGCGCTTGATCACTAAAGTTTTTTTGTAAATGAGTTTTGACTGATATGTAAATCTTGCTGGCGATATCCAACTTAACACCCGGAACATACTTCAAAACTGCTATTATTGGCTTAAAATCATTACCGATCTAGAACAAATATTAGTGAACGTTATAGAAGAAGAAGAATCACTAATAACGAACTATAATATTACGAAAGAGTTTAACTCTGGCATATTTGTGAACTGCGCGATACTTTATTTATTTTACATGTTTTAAGAACTAAACATTGCTCGAAAGTACCCAACATCTTTTTTTCTAGCTTCACGCTGTTTTCCGCACATAGCGAGGTTGGCAGAGAGAACCTGAGACCCTAGTGTTGAGACACTCCGGTCACCTTAAGTGGGGTTTCCCTTTTCCATCGAATTCTGAAGACATTGCGTGTTGGGTGGCCGAACTTAAGGCCGCGTTTAACCTCGTTACCAAAGCGAGGAAATATAAATGTTTCATTATATCTTACTTTTTGAAATATATTTTTTTAACTCTACGTCGAATCCCGCTTATAGTAAGGTAGGCAAAGGGAAGATCTAGTGTTAAGACACTCCGTTACTAACTTCCAGCCGAATTTTCGAAGCATTACTTATGGAGTGAGGGAAACCAGCGCCGCGATTTTGCCTTGATACCAGGAAGTGAATATATTACACATTTTGTTAATTGACGCGTGTTTTTTATTAAAAAATATTTTAAAGAAAGTGATAAATGAGTTAGAAAAATAAAAGTTATGTTCTATACTACCAAAGATCTTTTTGTTACTCCAATAGCAGTAAGAAGTTCTTCTAGGGTTGCTCCTTCAGCGCCAAGAGCCAATTTAGCAAGCGGCATTAATACTGAGATTGGTGAACAAATCGTGTTGTCATTTGGTGTAGAGAGTGCACTATGCTTAAATTGAAATTATTTATTAAGTTCACGCTGTATTCCGCACAGGGTAGGCACAAGGAACCAGGGAACCTAGTGTTAAAACACTCCACTCCCATTAAGGCCGTTGCCAACTTTCCCCCAAATAGCATTAATTAAATAAAATAATACAAAAATTGTGATATTTTATCTTTCGCGTGTATCCTACTAAGAAAGATAGTCGTGATAGATTGTGACAATCCTAAAATTGGTACGGAATCATCGATGGACTAGTCCGACTCGCACTTAACAGGGTTTTTTTGTTGGTAACAGAAGGTTTTTATAAGCCAAAGAGAGTATACAACTAATAACATATTTTTAAATATTTACATTTACCTTTCTATTTCTTTATTACCTAAATTATCTTTTTTCGTCATGTTTAAGTATATCACATTCATCACTTACCACGAAAAATGATTTTCTTAGAGACCCCCTAAAGTCTAAATTTTTATTATATTTCCTCCATTGCCCACTAGAATCGTTATACCAGATTACAGAAGCACGATTGTGTTTCTTTGTTGATATTGTGATTACTGTAATGAACACTACTAAAGCTAAAAATTAAATCAACAATAATTTTAATCGCATCGCAATTAGCCTATAAAAATGACGATATATTTTATATTTTTCTGTACTCGCTTTGGTACAAAGGCAAAGTGTTAAGTTCCCAGAGTTTAAGCTTTAAGAATTCAATGGAAAGTGGGGAACGAAGGGCCTACCTAAGCCGTAAAAATAAAAAAAAACTCTTAGCTAAAAAGGTCGATATTTACATGTAAATGTTATTTTCATATTAACGGATATAAGATTGGTTCATTATTAAAATAGGAAAAGTAATTTTCTTCTTGTCAACTACACAATGTACTCAATCTACGAGAAAACAAAAATATTACATTTAAGAAATTGTTAATTTCATGGCTTTCACGTAAATAATTAAAATCATAAGTAATTAATGCACACAACTATGTATATGAATAGCGATTGTTAATTCGTGTGGAAATGTAGTTAATTAAAAGAAAAAAAGTGTGACGCAACATTCGATGAAGAAATGATGAACACAAATTCACACATAATATGTTCCTAAATTTTTTAGCCCAGATAACTTGAAAATGGCTGTCTTTGATAGTTTGTTTAGGCAATGAAGCCTATTATTTATATCTGATTATCAATATAATTCTTTAAGTAATCTCTTGTAACTTATTACATGATCGTAATTCATTAAAGTTAAAAACATATCTTAATCACCATTTTTTAGCTTTATTATTACACATTTCTCAAAAATGTCAGGCAAGTTGTAATATGAAATGTTTTTTTTATTTAGTGTGCCGTAATAATTTTAATTTATTTATATTTAAATATTTCTATATAACCTATATTGTAAATGCCAATTCAAGCTATGTCTTCTCTGTGGTTTACACTTTTCGGCTGACATTGACATATACGCTTTGTTTTTTGCTTTGGTTTTCGGCGTATTGATCAACCCTTAAACAAAAAAACTGAAACCTAAAACGGGTGATTTGTGAAAGAAAAAATTCACTAAAAGGAAAACCTATTAGAACATAAGCTTCCAACTATTAAAGAGTATTTAACAGTATGATACCAAATGAAATTTTCGCCGAAGACATGATGAGCACTGTGATCCGATATGGCCTATACATTGGCGCAGCTTTCCAGTTGATTTGTCTGTTGGCATGCGTAACACTAACTGATGAACAAAGCGAAACTCATCCATACGAAAAGGTACACATGTAAATTAATAATGAATAAAAAAAACTTAATTATTTTCCTTTAATTTCAATACAAACAAATCAGATTTTTTTTCAAACTCACTTTAATTTTAGGCCTACACTGATAGCGATGAATGTAGCTCGGAACAATCATCACCTGGTCATCGAGCCACTGTTTCCCGAGCCAGGCGTCACGACAAAAAGAAGCGACGTTAAATAAAACATGGATAACATTAAAATTTCTTTAACCGTAATTAGAATCTCAGTGTTTACTATATTTAAGCAAACTTCTATTAACTATATTTTACTTATTTTTAACTATATATATGTGAAATGGACGGAGCCTTGTAGTTAATGCATACTTTTTTGTGCTCTGTTAAAATAAACTGAAAGGAATATTTACACATATATGGAATATTTACTTAATCTTCTATCAGAATTTGTTGCCAGGGTCTGATTCCTCATACAATCTGTTCCAATTTGCACAACTATCAACATCCTTATTGGTTGGTCCATTGTTGTGCATGGCTTACATTATAACATCCAGCCATCACTTCCTTGGGCATCACTAGCAAGGCACTTATATCAGCTTCACATTGTGAGAAACTCTTGCACACAGTGAGAAACAAGTGTTAAGACAGACTTTCTGCTGAATTCTGGAGGCATTGTGTATTGTGGCAGACTAACAAGGCACTCTTTCCTATATATTCTAGGCAATGTGGCCATAGTGGTATAATCCTAGGTGATGCTCTTGAAGCTTATTCACTGAGACACATGCCAAATTACCTGGTGTAGTCTGTCTGTTCACAAAACTTATAGGATCACTTGTAACGTCAGTGTGCAAATCTATCTATACCCTTTTTCTCATGTGTAATG
Organism: Heliconius heurippa; assembly: GCA_900067975.1. Taxonomy (NCBI): domain Eukaryota; kingdom Metazoa; phylum Arthropoda; class Insecta; order Lepidoptera; family Nymphalidae; genus Heliconius; species Heliconius heurippa. The sequence continues at coordinate 13,808 of FAPY01009806.1, read as the reverse complement.
AAAGTCACAAAATCTTAAACTTAATAAAAAAAATATATGAAACAACTAAAAGATAATATCTCATAAATTGTAATCATTATTATGTCCAAGAAAATTGTGACTGTTTTATACTTTACAGTATATCTATGTTCATATGATAAACATTTTGCTACTTGAAATTTATTAGAATGTCAGAATGTTATAATTAATGTGTCAGCGATCTCAATCTACTCTGTAATAGAAATAATAATAAAACACATAATATTCAAAAGGCTTTTTATTTGTTACTTGGACTAGAAAATTAACAGCATTTTATTTTATTATTGCTTACTTATTTATATAAAATTTCATTTACTTTTAAACTGTACAACCTTACAATTTAGAACAACATAAGGCACTTATTTTCTTTTAATAACAATATATAAATATATTAAATGATTTAAAAAGGTATATAAAAAGACATGGCACCATAGAGGCATCACTTTCCATATAATATCAAAAATTTGTTTAAAGAAGGCACTTCAACATTTTATAATTTAAATACACATATATGTAAAAGAAAAAAGAATAAAAAGTACTTGTATTAGACTGATATTACATGTTGCATATGAATTGATGAGTAATTGACTGATCATACTTGACAATGAATTACAATAATAGAACAGTACAATATTATCGACTGATTGAGGTAATATATAACATATATAAAGCAAATGTATAACATTTATAGAAATTCTTTACTTTAATAGACTTCTGGAAACATGTTAGAAATCGTCAAATGAACATATCATTACAACTGACTCAAAAGGCAGTAGTGCTGAAAAGAGCTGGCAACAAACCAAACAGTTGTTCTTTTCCAGATAAAAGCAAAAATTTCATTTAGTTAAATATCTTTCATATTATGTTAGACAGAATCAAAGATTTTTATACCACAGATAAGACAGACAAATAAATATAAACAGCTCAGAAGAAATTGTAAGCAATCTAATACCTATGTAATGCAAATATATTATTTTTCTCAAATTACTTAACTAATTACTTTAATATTATTGTCATATATTTTTGTGACTTTTATGTGATCATATTATATTATATAGACAATTGTATTATTTTCTCTAAGAAACTTAAAAAAATATTACAAAAGTACAAAAAAATGCACCATAGGTAATTTTGTAGATTAAGTATATTTCCGCTTAAGTAGCTTTGTCATATAAATAAGATATCTAATGTGGAAGTACACATTATAATCAAATCCAGTATTATAAACAATAACCAGAAAAAGGAATATTTGCATATTTTTTTCTAATTCTATTTTTATTTTGGCCATTTTGCTTTTTTTTGTTTCTCAAATACAACAATTCTGAAATCCTGCTCTTTGGTAGTATATCAACAAGTTTGAGTTCAATCAGAGTAATATAATAGATAAATTTATATTTTGTTTTGATATATGTTAAAAATTATCTTTTTGTGTCTGAACTTTGATATCCCTAATCTTTGATATTATTTTATTTCTATTTTATGTCCTCTAAGACATATCTTTTGTGAACCAATTTGAATGTTATAAACTGGTCATGTTTTATAATTTATTTAGATTTAAGTGTTTAATTTATTTAAGTAAAGTTTCCTTTTTTTTATAAGAATATCAAAATATGTAAGTTTTAATTCTTAGTAGAACTAGTGGTAAAAGTTTATTTTTTATTCATAATATTCAAAATATAATTATTTAAAACTCTTAAAAGCACCAAAACTTTCTTAACATATGGAGTTACAAATTACATATGAAGTTACTAGCACTTCTTATGAAAATATTAACATTGTATATAACAAATAAATATCATAAAAAAAGTATCATTTGGTTATAAAACTATGTAATACATATTACAAAATTTCCATGAATTATAGACCTAAAAAATATAATTTCAACGTTTTGTACGAATTTAAATGCAAAATACATATACTCAACAATAAATACAATTATGTCGTCGTTACATTAAAATTGTTAACTTTAAGCGCATTTATCAATTCCGTATCCGTTAAAAACTGTTTGAATGCTTCCAATTTTTTGAAACATATTGTCACACAACACGATTTTTTATTAGAATCCGTTGTATCTTTTGTACCACATTCATTTTTACTACATGAACACTTAATATTTTTAACTAATTCCGGAAAACTTTCATCACACTCGTGTGTATAAACACCGAATTCTTCTAAATTAGTTTCGTTGTGACGTTTGTGGTAGTGTAAAAACGTGTTATTTTTAGTATCCGTCGCTTTTCCGCAACCAACGGCACATTTCATTTCGGCGTGATTACATTTGCAATCAATACACGAACACTTGTCGTCGGTACAAGTTTCCTTTTGTTCGTGACAATTTCTACACTCACCGTTGTTCGGATCGCATTTACAATCGCTACAAGAACAAATACCAGCATCTGAGGCTATTTGCTCTAAAGCGTTTTTAGCTTTTTTACCAAATATGTTTTCCGTTTTCACTACGTACATGTTAGATGGAGGTTCGTTATCGAATAGCAATGTGTCTTCAAGTGTTAGATCTGTATTAAAAAGA
>FAPY01009761.1:0-14276 GCA_900067975.1 Heliconius heurippa | reverse complement strand
TTTTATATATATAGATTATATATTCAGTCGACATTATTCTATAGACAATAATCGGTGTGTAAACTGTCACTAATTAAGATCGCATCACGACTGTATTTACGCTCTAGTTCGTTTGTAGAACATTTGAAATTCTACGTTTTTCCAATATAATATCATGATTTTATATTTCGAGAGAGATTCTAGTGATAGATCACTATTTTTTCACTGTATTTTAAGCATGTTTATGTGGCGGAATTTAACTCCGCACCTTGTTTGCTTCACCGCAGGGGGAACCTAATGTTAAGACATTCTGTTCCCCACTATAAGTCTAATTTTTGAGATATTTTTATCATAACGAAGAAATTTTAAAAATATAAACAAATAATTTATTCATTACCACAACTCATCGACTGTACTGTAATAATTACGAAAAAGCATAAATTTGAAAAAAAAGTAATAATAAAACAACCTCCTAACCAACTCGCAAGTCACGAGCACATGCCGCACCCCCCTTACATTTAGTAAGGTGGCGTTAATTAATCGGTTATTCAGCCTACAGTTGCTTTTCACCTTTATTAATTGCTTTAGATAATGTGTCCAAATTGCTAGGATGATTGTAGTAGTTATTAATAGCTTGTAAGTTTGTTAAGTTTTAAGTGATTGTAATAATTATTTAGGCCACATCGCGGTTAAGTTAAGTTTAATTGTACCTGACTACACTATGATTAAATATTTCAATTGTTTCTCGGCGTTTTGGCGTTTAAAACAAAGTGGGTGTCTCTTTGGTGTCTTAAACGACAACTTGGAAGAAAGTATACCTTTCCGTTTTTTTAGCTTTACGCTGGTATCCCACTATAAATAATTTTCAACATTGGCCAACAAACTCCTTAAGAAAAAAAACATATTTAAAAATTTGGCATTTCATATAGTTGCAGTGTAAAGATACACCTGGGTATTCATATTCACACTCCTGACTATGGTATTTTGCTGAAAGTGAAAAAAAAATAAAAAGTTACATTTTCCCAAATATTCTCTCATATCTGACGCTGTATCCTTTTCCGTTCCTTCTGCAGCGGAACTCAACGCCGCGCTTCGTCCTGTCACCTGAGCACGAAAATGAAAATTTCCCATTCCCCCAAATAAAAATCGAACCACTCCATCTTCAATTGTTCCACTGTGCCACGAAGACCTCCCAATATTTATGTAATGCAATTTTATCCAAAGTTTTATCCATGTAATCGTTGCCGCGGTACAAAATACTCGTATACCAGCGGCGTGACAAGTGTTGCGGCCGCAAATCCCTTTCCAACGTAACAACGACTGAGTGAATTATTGTTCCAAATAAATATTTCACATACAAAACATTTATTTGTTATTTGGCGAGTTTCAATTTTCAAAGGCATTTAACGAGTGCCTCGTTGAAATACGAGTATCAGTGTGGTAGTGTAAAATTGTAAAATGTATGTTTTTATTGGAATTCCGTGTGAACTGATTGTATCTGGTAAATTTTAAATATACGTTGCTTGAATATGTAATTCTTCTTGTGATTCTAATCAATAAGTAAGAAAAGTTACATCGAAAAATGCCTTTGTTTCTCCAAATAGATAACACAAATTTGAAAACACATAATCATTTAGAAAATTATGTTAGCTCGTTACAATACCTTTCTAATGTGTAGCCGTGGCTAAGAGCCAAAAAAATCGGTTACGTGAGAGTCGGACTCGCCCACCGAGGCTAGGGTAGCAGGATGTACTTCCTAACTACCTCAGGATTGTAGGTTAACGGGAAGTACAACTTATAAATGTTTACAAGTAGTAAGTTTACGAGCACTCATTTTGTATGAAGTGATCTACAAATAAAAGTTTCATTTTTTTAATGAAATACGTATATTTTTTATCTTTATTTATATTGTAATCCTCTCAATTCGTGAAGTACACGGGAAGTATCCTATAGGTTTTGATTACGCGGCGAATATCATACAAAATATATAAATAAAATAAAAACAAAAAATATAATAATCTGACCATTGATGCAAATGTAAATAGCTAAAAGAACATACTCTGAATAGCACAATTGAAAGGATTAGTTCTTAAAAATAGCCCAGAAACCCTTTCGTGATAAAACGAAACGAACGAACTTTTATCGTCACTACCTTTTGGGATCAAACGGTAAATCCCCGAAATTCAGTTCTTCCCTCTACAAAATTTTTGTATATATATCAAACAAGTTTTAGGAAAACAGCAAATATTTGATGGTATTATGATACTTCGTTATAATTGGAAAAGTTTAAATGTTTTCACATCACTTACGCTTTTATACGTTGGACTCGTATCTGCTTAAATAATTTTGAATCGTTTTAGTTTTCAAAACTTTTTGGGTTAGTTAAATTGATATTTTGAAGGCGTCTGATCCGTCCCTCAAATCAATGTCTCGAAAATAGGGCGTAAAGGAAGGAACAGGGTGTCTTTAGGTTCCCTGTGCCCACCCTGCAAAATATCAATATTATCAAAATATTTTTAACAAAAAAATATATTAAGCAAATTCATTCTAAGAATAGTGACTCAATTCTCCATCTATCCATACATAATAAGAGTCTAAATTAACGTATTACCGGTATTTAAACTTACAAGTACCTACTCCTCAACTGGTGCCTGTTCTCAATTTCCAGTGCCGCAAATGAGAAATTACTGGGAGCGTATTCGACGAATTTACAGAAGGTTGGCTGTGAATGATGAAAGCATCTCGTCAGCAATTATACGAACATCTTATTTATATTCCTACAGTAATTTTGAGTCAGATAGAATATCTGATGAGGCCGGGTGACGTGGGCATGTCAAAGATGCTAACATTACTTTTATAGACTAAAATGGAAGATGGTATAATATATTAAGGGGGTTTATTTTAATGCAATATACGAGTATGTTAAAGTAAATCTACATAAAATAAGGCTTGCGTACCACAAAAGGATCATTTAGTTCTCCGTCTGGTAATAATACCATCGAGCTGGTGTGATGATGAAGTTGAAAGACGGCTGATGTAACCTTGGACTACTCATTATATTCGTCTTATTAATGTGTTCTGTTGAAAAGCGTGTTTTTAGTTTTTTTAATTTCTTTTATTTTTTTTTATTTTGATAGCATCTGTGTAGGGAGATTCTTACAAATTTCCGTTACCTTCCTTAAATATTATTGCAGAGAAAAAATATTTAGCAAATATGTTTTAAAGTGTTATTTCACATTAAGCAACATAAAGATCTTTTCGTTTCTTCAAAGAAACGTGATAAAGTATTGTCTGCAACAAAACTTTTGGTACTAAAAATACGTTTAAGTGAAAAATCTCCGAATAGTATAAAACAAAGTTGAAACATTTGTCTTCATGAAGTCGTCTTGCTTACATTTTCTAAATCACATGATGGATGTTGATACAATTTTCACTGTTATTTAAAAAACAATTGCAGCTTTTGAAGGAAAACCAGTGGTAAGACACTACCTTCTCCACCTTTCGCTCAATTTGGAGGTATTTCGTGATGTGTGGTGGAACTAAACGCCCCATATTGTCTTCAATACTAGGTAAAACAAGTTTTCATTATCTTAAGTTTGGATTGAACCTTCTAGTATCACGGTGACCTTACAAAAAGAAAACCTATTAATAACACAAAAATAACCTTTCCAGACAAAATACAGTGTTTGTACTCAACTTACTTAGCAAGTAACATTTATAAACAAACAGCCAAAGGGCCGTGATTATGATTAATTGATAAATTAATTAATACAGTACAAGTTACAAGGCTTTTAATTTTAGGCAATTTTCAATTTCCCCTTTGGAAGACCTGTAGGAGAGTAGCTACTTTCTTTGTACTACGCTCTGTACAGAACATCTGAACTATATTACGAAATTTCTTAAGAGATTTCTTAAGACGGTTGCCTGTCAGTTAATAAATTAGGTAGTCGCTTTGTTTCAAGCGGTGAGAGTTAAATTGAAGTTTCACCGTTTTGGTACAGCGGCTGTGTCATGAGTAAACTAGTTTATTATTAGAATGAATATGGAAATGACAGTCGTGGTGAACAGGTTGATGGCTCGATTCCCAGTCCTTAATGGGAACGGAGTTGTTTAGGTTCCCAGGTTCCTGCTGTCTATCCTGCTATGTGCAGGATACAGTATGAAGGTACAAAAAAAATTGTGGTGCATTATTTACCCTATATTTTTACCTAAAGATATCATTTTTGTATCATAATTTAACATAAACAAAATGTATTTTTTATATAAAATATCCAATTAACAGGCATGATATTTTTCTTTCATAATATTTTTAACGTTCGCTGTCAATATATTTATACCTGTAAGAGTGTAGGTGTAATAACTTCCGTCAAAGCCGATGTAATACGAATACGTAATTAGAGGACTCTACTCAAAAAAAACAATTTAAAAATATACATACACCCCTCTTTGTTCTTTTGATGGGGAATAAAAAACAAAACATCGTTTTTTTTCATAAATATTACCAGTTATTATGCTACATAGTACGGCAGGTAGAACGAACCGAGTGTTACGACACTTCGTACGACCGTTTCGCCTTATTCGTCGAATCGCCTGTTGAATTGCGAAACTCATCTCCGCGTTTTGCCTTTATTATGCAAAGAAATGGAAATAAAACATATAATATAAATATAATGTCCCACTAAGCCACAATTGCCTGAAAAGATTTTAAATAATATTAATATTACCTCTAACGTGTATTGAACTCCATAGTAATGTTAAAAAAATATTTTTTTTACCTTGACAATGTATCTCGCACATAGCATTGTAGCTAAACGAACCTGAGAACCTAGTGTTAAGACACTACGTTCCTATAAAGACACATTGAATTTTCATAAAAAAAAATTAGTATAAAAAAAAAGAAAAAATGATAATCCCTTTTCTTTGTTTTGTTTGAACTAAACTAAACCCACATTGTGTTTATTAAATAATACAGTTAGCTTATTAAAGCTTATTACTTCCCGCTGTTTGTTCAATTTATGTCATACGTAACTCCCAAACAATCATAATAGAAATGCATTTTGATATATTATTTTTATTTTCACATATCGGTTGCGTCCGACTGTAACGCAACGACTGTGGGTTCGATTCCCACTCGAGTAAATAAATTGTTAAAACCCTCCATTCCACACTTTTCGCCGAATTATTTGAGGCATTGCGTGTTTTTGGCGGAATTGAACTCCAGGCTTTTGCCCTGGTACCAGAGCGAAGAAATGAAAATATTAATCAATAACAATGCATTTCCCTGAGTGAGGATCGAACACACAACCGTCGATTTACAAACCCTTGAACTTGGGCCACAACGGCCACTACCTTTATTAAAATTTAAAAACTCTAAATAAGTAGTTAGTATATCAAAAATACATTAATGTCAATTCTAATAAAGGTACAAAATGGTATCCATTTATGTATGTAAGTTCTGTCACCTACATCACCCTGTCACTAGCAAATGAACAGCGTTTGTTTGAAGCGATGATATCTAATAAATGCATAATAGCAAACGATTTATTTCTCTATTTTAGTCATGCTAAATAAATATGGTGGTATGCGGCGTTGTGTTCCGTTATTCTTCATACAATGTCTTGAATTGGCGGACATTGAGGAATGGAGTGTCCTAACACTAAATCCGTTCTGCTATAGATATTTAACTCGTATAGTAGAGTAGTTAGAGAGACGCTAGTATCGAGACCTTCCATTTACCACGTACGGACATATTTGGAATCATTATGTTTTAAATTGCGTGACCAGACGTTTATATTGAACATATATACCAAGTGCGAGTCGGTATCGCGCACAAAGGGTTCCGTACCATTATCTATAAAACCGGCAAAAAAATAACGTTTGTTGCCAGTGAAAATTTCAACTGTCTAACTATCATTGTTCATGAGCCTGGGACCGACGGAGAGATAGACAGACAGCAGAGACTTAGTAATAGGGTCCCGTTTACCCTTTGCTTATGGATTCTGAAAAATAATATAAATTTAGAACTAAACTACATCATACTACAGGTAATTTCCTTTATCTATACTATATACGAGTATATAACGATATTTCAACAAAATAGTTATTTTAAAGTACAAAATCCTGTGTAAAATTTATACACGTAGTGTACTCTAATTAACGCGGCGGTTAATTACGCGACCGCTCTCTAGTTAACTAATAAAACAGGTAGTTAAGGTGAAAACGTTTAAATATTTGAACTTTTGAACTGAGCTTAGCTAATCGGCCTCGGACGAGAGCTTATTATTAATTATTTATTAGTAAATTATTAATGCATATTAGTAATATAAAAATTTGAGGCCAGTACACGCGATGGTTGTGGGTTCGATTCGCACTCGGGGATTAAATTATTTAAAATTTTAATTTCCTCGTCCCGGTAACAAAGCTAACCGCGGCCTTGAGTTCCTCCACTCATGACACAATACATCCGATTCCGACTTCAGCAGAAAGTGGGGAACGGAAAGGTCTTAACGGAGTATGTTAACATTGGTTCCCAAGGGGGTTCCCTTTGCCTACCCTGCTATGTGTGGGGTACAGCGTATAGCTAAAAAAATAAAAAATGTATCAAAGAAAAAAAAATTAAAAAGAAGCTTACTTGCACAATGTTACTCGAGGTAAAAATATAAACGTAGCTTTTTCATTTTGAAAGCTCAAAGTGGAAAATAAATTCTCAAAGGATAGCAAAAGCCCAACGTGCAAATGTGTGAATACTAGGCTAAAAATAGATAGTTTCCATATATGTATATATTATTTAAACTATTTTACATAATTCCAAGTGGGAATCGAACCTACAATCGTCGCGTTTAATCACACATGTGCCACTGCGCTCACGACGACCTCAAAATTTATAAAATAAATGTTAAATATATTTTATAAATAGCATTTTCTTCTAATTTTTTTTGCAATCTTTACACATTTTAGGCCACGGGCGTACTTGTGATCATGGACTAATGCAAAATTGTCGTAACGTCGGATTTCCAAAAATGTTTAAAAATATTTTTAGCAAAAACTGAAGAACCGTATTCTCCTAGGGTTCTTAAAAAAATGAAATTCTTAAACCAATTTAAATATACTTTACTATTTTTCTATACTGTTTCTTTACTCATCATTTTCCGAGCAATCTTTTTCTAGCATGTTTTATGAACGCAGAAATGCTCATTCAACCGAAGAGGGTCGCAGGTAGGGCTCAAGTATGTAACGTAACGACTTGACAAACTAAACCTTCGCCTTGACTCGACTGACACTCGTGAGAAAGGTCCTGCCAATAGTCAGTTATGTCAGTCAATGTTGGAATATATAAAGATACGAGAGCTACCTTTGATCTAGACGTTAAACTTGAATGTAGCGTATATTGTATAAAAGTGTGCTTCTACTTGCTTATGTAAGCATAAATTTTTTCAAATGTATTTTTTCAAATATACTTTTGGAAGCACATTTTAAACAAATAAATAAAAAGCTACCACCGACTCCTAAGGCAGTTCTTCTGAAAAGAACTGGCAGTAAACTCGACAATTACTGTTTTCATCATAAAATTTATAATTTTATTATTTAAGACAATGGTCCTAGAAATTCATATCATTTGAATTTCATGCAGCATACCTACTCCATGTCTTTAAGCACAAATGCAAATATGTAATCCCCCAAATAGAAATTGAAATCACAACCGTCGCCACCACCACATGGTACCACTGCGCCATGATGGCCTCAAATTACGGCATCTTTAGAGAATAATTTCACCAAAATAAATAATAGATCAATTTCATTACATTTATTAGTTCAAAAACAATTTAAGTTAAGTGTTTTTGTATCTCGATGGATATTATTGTGTTACAATTTGTATTTCATTACAAGTTTAATATTATTACAGCTACGGCCAATATTATTTAACTTATTATTTTAATGTTTACCCGCGGTTATACCCTTTTTTTTTACTTCTTTAAGTTCCGTATATCAAAAGGAAAAATTATTTGTCAAGACCGTTTTTCTCAAGATCACATGAAAGCTTCAAGTTTAAATTAATATCTCAACTAGTTGTACAGTCCCCTGGAGGACAGAAAAAGCTTTCTAAGTCGTAAGCAATTAAAAGATACGAAAGTTTATGCGTCGTTTTTGCCGCATTTTCTATGAAATTCGCATGATTTCGCTCTCCCACTACCGATTGAAATCGAGACACTTTGTGTTGAGGTGGGGAATTCAACACCGCACATTATCTTCACAGTTCTGAAAAACAGTCCTCCTAAAAGCTAATTATCAGTTTCTCTTATAGGTCTGCCGTGACGGACAGACAGATGAATAGACAGGCAGATGGACAGACGACGAGATCCCTTTGATGAGATACGAAGCTCTAAAAAAAACAAAGAAAGTAACTATCATTAGACCAACTACAAAGACCAATTAAAAATGCTTTTGGCTAAATGAACCTATTTCTTATCAACATGTGAATCGCTCACACCGACCCCTATAAAATTTAATCAACTTTATTACACGAACAATGTTATTACAAGCTTCCGTGTTTTTGTAATGTAAAACGGGATGATGCTAATGGCTCTGGAAAAAAGGTTCTTTTTAAACCAAATTCCAGTAGTATATACAAGCTTTATGCTGTATCTATAAGAAAAAATATGTAGAGGTAACCTAGTGTTATACACACCATTCCCCACGTGCCCTTGCATGTTGATGCAGCTAAGATTTCTATTTGATAAGTTGTCACCAATGGAGAATTCTCAAGAATAGAGAAATCAGTATGTAGTCTATCTTTATTATGTCCTCAAAATGCGACAAATATGATAGAAAAAATTGGTTAAGAGCTAGTCGAATTCACCTACAAAGAGTTCCGTATCAATTTCTTGATTCAATCAACGGGAAATTAATAAACTACGAGTACCACTATCCATGTATGGAATTAACTACAAACATTATATTTTTGTATGTTTTTCCTGTGGTATACTTATAGAGTAGTAAGTTTTAGATGTTTCTCTTTATTTGTATCTAAAAATAACATCTCTAATATTGCCTAATTTCATAATTCTACTCTACTCTCTCTACTTTCACAATTTTGAGAAAAATGATTTTTACAGATGGATGGACGAACAGACAGACAGATGATAAACAAAGTGAAGTACGGAACTCTTCAAAAATGCCCATAACAGTTTTGTTTAATAAAATTTGAATGTAACAGGACATTTCAACCTTTTTAAAATATTTTTCACACTATTTCAAATATTTTCAATAAACGTATGAAAACTTGAAAGACTCGAACCCGCGCCTCTTACAAACCGTTCAAGCCCTTTTTCCACAGACCCAAATATAATTTTATCAATCAATATTCCTTCATTTTAAATACAAAATCCCGTGAGACATAAATGTTAATGAAAACGTGTAATAAACAGATTATTTTTAAAACCAAAACAATTACATGCAAATTGAAATTATTTAAACAAGAACATAAAAAAATATTATAGCACTTCAGGGAAATTATATTTTCTTTTCAAGCTGTTTTTCATGCAAAATGTACATTATGATTTCATACATTTATTTGATGGTATTTTTAATGTTACAGAAATAACAGGTTGTTTATATGAAAGGTTGTATTGACTGTGAACACGAGGGTTGTCGGTTCGATACGCTATCGGGGAAATGATTTAAAATTTCCGTTTCACGCTATCTTCCGCACAGCGGAATTAATTATTATTTCATTTCGTCCCTCTGGCACCAAGGTCCGACCTTGACTTCACTCAACACGCAATGCCTTGAAAAAATCAGCGGAAAAAGGGGAACGGAGTGTTTTAACACTAAGTTCCTTCTACGTGCGGGATGCAGCGTGAAAGAGAAAATAAAATTATACATTCATATCTCAAGTGGGAATCGAACATACAATCGTCTCGCTTATAGTCAAACGGCCACGATGCCACGGCGGCTACAATAATAGAATTGAAGAAAATAAAACACAACAATCAAACATAAATAACCTACTTTAGTACTAGAACCGTAATTGGCTTTAACAAACTTTTTTCCCCCAAAATTCCTCACTTGTGGGTACTTCTGGAGAAGATCGTCGTAAATTGAATCTTTTGTATTCAACCCACATTGTGTAGGGCTAAGGTGCTAATAAAGAACACGACTTCTCTTCTGTACACATGAAGGTTTAACTTAAATATCTCTTAAGATATTGAGTTATCTGGATTCTTATTGTATAAGTATGGTGACTACTTATATAACAAATGTATAAAACAGATTTAATTTTTTTCGCTCTGGTAATAAAAATAACGGCGTTGAACTCCACAAAGACGCTCTACAGTCAATAACTCTATATACTTCCACTGATATTAAAAGTAATTTCGAAGATAATAATGATGCATATTATGTTACAGAGAAGCCAAAAATAAAAAAAAAATGTAATGATTTTTAGGTACCGCGGAACACACCGCACATAGCAGGGTAGGGATGGGGAGGAGTGGACCTGGAAACCTAATGTTAAGACATTCTGCCCCCATTAAGACACTTTTCACCCCCACTTTCCACCGAATTCTGTAGATATTGCGTGGCGTAACTCAACGCCATGGTCGAACTCATTACCAGAACGAGGAAATGAAAATAATAAATATTTCATTTCCTTGGTAGTTGATAGTTCTCTTAAGATAAATATTATTTTACATAAAAAAAAATATAAAGAAAATATTTTTTGTTAACCCCGGTTTGAAGGATTTTTTAATTTTTCGTATTTTCCAACGTTTTCTTCCACGATTCATGCTCTTTTATTTTCTTAGTAAGCATTTAACTCTTAGCGATACTAGCCTCTTTTGTATGGTACTGCAGATAACTATTAAATAAAGAAATGAATATCTAAAGCTGTAAAGACAGATAGATGAAATAAATTTTATTTAATTCTTCTCTCTGTCTGTTCAATTTTATTAATTTTATATTAAATTCGTCAATGGATTTTCTTTGTAAAAATAGATATATTGAAATAAGTTAATTTTAAAAACATTTCCTAACTCTGCTAACGAGACAATGGCGGAAATCCACCTCTAAATACGCAACGTCTCGAAAAGAGAACGTGAAAGCAGGAAATACGGAACGAAGTGTTTTAACACTAAATTCCGTCTGCCTATTCTGCTATATATATAGCATATATATATAGTAGCTTTATATATATGTATAAAGCCACTCATAGTAAATAAGAGTAAGGTAAGAGCGCTTGGACGATTTCAAAGAGGTGCGGGTTATAATTTTTACACGTTTCCTGAATTATTAGTATTTGTCTTTCTTTCCCACTTTAAAAATTATAAAAATGACAAAAATATGTGTTTAGTTGTACCTATTAATTACGTCCTTACAGGTATATATTTTATTGTTCCTTTACTCTATCTTACTCAATTTTTAAATACGAAAAGTTAGTTTAGTTGAACGCGCTAATCTATGAGGTAATTCTTGTTCAAATGGAACTTCTCAAGGAACTTCTGGTGTAATTCATCACGTTAATCTAACCCAATGCACCTGCAGTTAGAGTTGCCTCGAGCATACAGAACGTGTCAAGCGTCACACATCTCTTATTAATGGTATTTCCATTCAGGATTTAGTAACTATTTCTCTTCTATTCTATTATAATAGAAAATTTGAAAATTCAGGCTCGTCGTAGTGTATGGGCACGAGTGTGTAAACGACTGGTTGTAGGTTCGATCCCCACTCTAGGAAATGTATTTAAATTTATATTATTAATTTCTTAGCAAAGCGCGACAACACGCAAAGCCTCCGGAATTGCGCGGAAAATATTAAACGGAGAGTCTTAACAGTAGGTTCCTGTACCTACTATGCTATGTGCGGGGTACAGCATGAGGATATATTTTAATATAATATAAGAGAATCATCGTTAATTTTAAATATATCGTATATTAAACTACAGTGTAAACTATAAATGTTAGTTAGAGAGCTAGAGCGATTACAGCTTTAACGACACTGTACACCGCGTGCGGACTGTCCGATAAGGTTCTGAGCGGTTTGTAAATGGTAAATGCGGATACTGCAAAGATTTTATCTTGTCTCGTTTAATTTGTATAGGGATGAGCTTTTTGGGTTTATATACGCCTTTTCCTGCATATCGTACACAGAGGGAATCTAATATAATAATAAAATAATACTTTTTTATATAAATAAGAAAAAATACAGTTAATTCTAATATAAAAGTGCGCGAAAAGTGAGTAAAATTATTATTTAAATATAAACATTCCGTTGAATAGAAATCAAACCCACAACCACAACGAAAACAGTCAGATATATCATTCTCTCTGAGATGACGTCATAAATTCATAATATTATATCACCCCAAACCTTTGAAGGCTCACTTCCTTTTACGAATAAACATTTCTTTACTTCCTTCCGAAACTCTTAGTATTTTTCTATTTTTGTATGTGATATAGATAATAGTTGTCAATAAAACACTACGATGTTTTCATCTTCCATTCTGTTTGAACTAGAGAAAGAGGCGTTGAGTTACGTCGAATAAAACGTAATATCACTGAGATGAGCGAAAAGTGTAGAATGCCGGAACTATAATTATAAAAATATCCAAAAAAAATGATTTCAATTAGGAATTTTAAGAATTGTTTCCTTTACTTTCATAAAGTTCAGAAGTACTTCGAGTTTTGATTACGTTCGTTCGTTACGTTCTTGAAAAAAATATCCGGACAGACGGACAGACCACAAAGCGATTTAATAAGAGTTCCGATATTTCATAAAAAGTACGGACCCCTAAAAAATCATATATTTAGTTAAATATTAGTAGTTAAATATTAGTATATATAATAATTTAGAACATATAATTATACATAAAATTATTTAAAATTAAAAAGAATCTTCTCTCAAAGTTGATGCAATGTAGCTCTTAAAGAAGACAGTAATACTAGATGAATGGATCGAGGCCACACGAGAAACTTGCATTCAGTGAACGAACAGACGTTGAAAAGATACAAAATGAACTAAATTCGATGTGAATAAAGACATTTGATGGTACATTTCACTTGAAAACGGGGTTGTTTTTAGTTTATAATTGTTTAAATTGTTTGAATTTAAATTGGTTTTAATTTTTTTTTTATATTAAAAATATACTGGTTTTTTAGTCTGGTTTCCTCATTCTCTATGTGTGGATGAAATAGGCACAAACTCACATTTATAATATTAATTAATTAATTAACATATAATAATATTATATATAAAAAATAAATATAAAAAATAAATAGAATTATATTGAAACCATAGTGGTACAATGGCACACCGTCTGGCTACGGTATGGTTGTGGTTTCGCCCCCATTCGGAGTAATAAATTAATTTTCAATTATTTACATTTTCCGACAAAACCTCTGAACCATTATTAATATTTTAAATAATAGACAAAACCAAGACAAATCTACTAATCTATCTCAGACATATTATACTCCAGTAAAAAAAACTGTAATGACATTTTCTGTGTGCGTGAACACTGATTGAAGCTGCGCGATAAACGATTTTGTAATGCGAAATGACGAAATATAGTTAATAAATTCAATTTCAACCTCATTATTATTGTTATATTATAGCCAAATTAAAGAAAATTAATATAAATAAACATAAATTATTGCCTTGTATCCTATAAGTTATTCTAACAGATAAGCTATATTACAGAACAGTTTCACCTAAATTCGTTCAGTAGCTTTTGCGTGAAATTGAAACAAACATCCATCCTCACAAACTTTCATATTAGTAGGATGTAAAAATTTTATTTTTATAATCGGTACTTCATAAATATTCTTTATAAAAATGCTATTACAATAAAATCTTCAACAATGCATCAGTACTAAGTAGAGTTTGGCGTGAGAACACGGGTGGTCGTTATGTGAGGTAAAGCCCAAGCTCCTATAGATATTACTTGAGACAAAAGTAAAAAGAATAAAACAAAACCTTTATTTATAAACCGCGGTGTTGAGTTCCGCCACTCATCACCGCACAATACTGAACAAACGAAAGATCTATCTTAGCTAGAAAATTTGTATGTTTTCTTTTACCCGACTTGCATGTGTAATTGCAATTGGAGAACGAAAGTGTATTTTTCTTCATACTTACACCGCCAAAAAAAAAATAAAAAAAACGCTTCATAAGCTAAGATTTGAACCCATAACCTACAATTATTTCATTGTGGATTCAAATTACAAAAAACACTCGCTAAATGACATAATAAACTATCCCTATATTTGAGGAAACCTAGAAAATACCTTACAAAGTTCGACGTA
>FAPY01009733.1:0-13523 GCA_900067975.1 Heliconius heurippa | reverse complement strand
AGTTTTTTGTCTCTCCTGAAAACTTGACTAAAAACACATAGCGGTTTTGGCAAGCGCAACGACGATATATTAGAATTCTTTTATTAAAGACTTTGATTTAGAAGCACTTACTTATAAGAAAAATGACAATGGTGATACAATGTCTCGTAGAGTAAATAATACACAATATTATTTAATTCAACTATTTATTTATCCAAATCCACGACTCTCACTAAAATAAATCACAATTTCTTTGTAAAACAACAGTAAAGGAATGAACTAACGCTAAAGATTTTATTGAAGAAATAAGAATAATAGGTCTATAGCAAAAATAACAATTTACTTAAAGAATGTCAGCATGTAATAATAGTTTTGATTATTAATTTATTTGACAGATACTTATTTGTGACGATTGATAGCAAAGACAATACAATGGATATCCGTCTAATAAATTAACAGGTACTTATCAGACAGTTTGAGATAAAATTTATTTAACGTATGAAAAATGTCTTATCATATAAATTATTCAATTCCACACTCAGACCTTATTAATAATATTGATTATACAAAAGTTTACAAGAAATTACTTACTTCATTTTATTAGCTACAGTTGTTTATATTGTTTTAAATAAACAAATATAGGTAATAATTTAGAAAAAAGAAACAAAAGGTACTTATGGACTACAGAAAAAAAATCTTATATAACAAAAAAGATATTAAAAATAATTATAATATTCTTTGAAAGTTTAACATGGACAGATTTATTTGTTACCAATGAGCTTTTTTTCGTTAAAAACAACAATTTAAACAAAAACAAGTACTTTAAAGTTTTTCCTATATAAA
This sequence comes from Heliconius heurippa, assembly GCA_900067975.1. Taxonomy (NCBI): domain Eukaryota; kingdom Metazoa; phylum Arthropoda; class Insecta; order Lepidoptera; family Nymphalidae; genus Heliconius; species Heliconius heurippa. Next base: position 12,701 of record FAPY01009733.1, on the reverse strand, counting down.
TAAAAAAACAAAATGAATTGTCGAATGAACACATTTTAAAAATTACAATTAAAGTATAAAATTTAAGTACTCAATTTATAACCATAAAATTTGTATATAATATATAAAAAATAAAAAAAAATAACTTAACAATAAAAAATGATTAAAATAAAATTTTATTTTAAACAAAATAGTAAATACTTATAAAATAAATTAATCTAAGAGTATCATACAAAATATTCTAACATTTTACAATTACTTATAGTTTAAGCATAAAGTAGGTACAAACAAGCTAAAGCATTAAACTTTTTCATAAATAAAAAAAAATTGTTACATATTTAACTTTGTTAAGTAGTGCTTTTTTATAATTCCAATTCATTTTGTACCTAGTGACAAATTTCTCCGTTCTCCAACTTCCGTATTTTTAGACTAATTAATATTAGGACGAATGTTACAGCACGGTCGACGAGTCGTGTCCACCCTGAAGTTAGCTGTAAATAGCTGCGCAGATTTTTTCTTACTTTTGATTATTTTCCGTACTCAACCAGAGATGTAAAATTTAAATATATAGTTTTATACGTTTAATATCAACGGTTCTATAATGAGATTAAGATGCTAATTTTATTCCTCTGACTTGTTGCTAAATATTCTTAAAATCAATACAAAGTTAAATAAAGTCCAGTACATTTAAAACAATAGATAATTCGGTTCTAATATACAAATATCTTGTCTCGCCACAAGCAAGATAATATATTCAGGTTTATTATACTTATGTCGATATATGAGATTTAAGATTAGTGTAGGTATATTGTCAATATCGTTATTCATTGAATGATTTAGAAACTTAACATTTTAAACACTGTTAATAACGTCTCAGTATTTTTTCATATACGAATTAGGTACATAAGAAAAATAGAAAATAAATGAAAAATATTACAATAACAAAAAGAAAAATAAAAATATTTTTTTATAATAAAATTAAGTAAATTATAGTTTAACCTTTATAATTAAATAATATCTTATTAACGCGTTATTTCAGCACTAATATTTACAAAGTTCCACATTCCACGTTCCCGGCGCTTACGCAGTTAGTTAGTTCTATTTACACAATGGTAACTAATTTATTATTAATCTTAATATAATTTTAAATAAATGATATATGTACATAAATGTGTTTTTAAATGATTCATATAAATTACATTGATATATGTTGAGTATTGGAGTTTGTTCGTATAATTATATATTTTTTATAATCTACAGACTCGATTAACCGGAATTATTGTTGTAAAGTATTCTAAAAAGGATAATAAAAAGATGTATAAAAATCAATTTTATCGTTTTGATCTTTAGTTTTATATTCGAGACATTGTTAATACTAGAAATAAAGAAATTACAATTATAAACATAACCTCGAGTGGGGATCGAACCTACAATTATAACTTAACGCTACGTTTATTTTTCTCATAATATATTTGTACCTCCATATAAGTCAGTTTAATATAATACAAGCAATACAGTTAATAACTGAAATTCGGATAATCGAGGCTGTTGTATATAAGAATTTAATTTTTCTATGTGTAAAACTATACCTACTTATTACAATATATAAAGTGTTCATCCAGAAAGCAGTTTTTTAGCTTAATACTTTCTCAACATTTCTGCTCTTGTTATCTTTTAACAAAAAAAATAAAAACAATGGGCCAATAATTAATGTAAATTCTAAAATGATTTTATAATATACATTATCAAATAACACACCTTAAAAGCTACGTTTTAAATACTTGAAGGAATGCATTATTTTAGGAAATTTAGTAAGTCTATAAAGTAAGAATAAGTTCTACGGATACAAGAATAGTTTAGTTGCCTCTAACTTTGATAAGACGTCAAGGCACTACACATATATGTCATACGGTGAAATTTTCAATTACAATATTATTGAAACAAACTAAATTGGCAAATCATCGAAAGCTTTGTCAAACAGTCACAAATAGTAGAAAAAAGCTACTATTTTACTAAAAAAAATCAAATATAATTTAATAAAATTTTAAAATCAAAATTAAGCTTTTCAACCCTTAACATTTAAAAAGTAAACTGCTGACTAATCTTATCGTCATCACACTGTTCCAAATACAACGCTGGTCTGTCAGAATCCAAACAGGCTTCTAATTTTGCGTGTCTGATAAGAGATCCCCGTTTCCTCCAAAGCTGTGCGTTATCAGAGTTATCACAAGCTGCTAGTACTACTGTCACTCGGTCCTCTGATAAGGAAATGCATAGACTGTGATGGCGGATTAGTCCATTGTCGAATCGCCACTCTTGATTTCCACCAGTATTGTGACATGGATACATTCCTGTTTTGGTAAAAAAAATATTTTAGTATAAGATTTTTTTAAATACAAAAATTTTCTGCCTATTTAAGGCCATTGCCTCGATACCAGAGCCAGAAAATTAAAATATTAAATATTCCATTTCCTCGAGTAAGAATCAAAACCACAGCCCGTCGCGTCGTATGCTTATGCCCCTGCGCCAAGATTGGCTTCAATTTTTAACAAACCATAATAATATTTTAGAATTAATACTAACATAACTAAACTGTCTAAGTAAAATTGTAAGTAAGAAAAGCTGAAGGAATATTTTTGATTCTGAAAAATTTATATTAAATCCTAAAATAACTATACGAGTAACTCGTATATCTTTTTAAAAAGCTCCTAAAATTTTCTATAAACTTTTTGAATTACCCAACTAGTACTTTAGTTGATTTTTGGTATTTTTTAAAGACATATTTTTAGACTCACCCACAGTACCATCAACGAGATGTCCCATAGTGTCCAAACACCTCGCTCCTTGTCTTATAGCGTACGAGTTACCTATGGCGGGCACTTGCAATTCAGGATACACATGTTCTAAATACCATCTAAAGGGCTTGCAGTGGAGCTTGTCCCGAATGGCTGTACGTTCTGATATGCTGGAAGATGAAATGGAGACGTTATTTTTATCATATACTATGAAAATGTTTTACAGGTATTGATAGCAATGTCTTTCGGACATTTTTATTATCGATCGCGCGATTTAAAAGTTACAATTGTTGTATCGAGAATTATGTGAATATCAATATTTTAACCCCCGACGCAAGAGAAGGGGCAATTATGTAAGTTGGACGTGTCTATGTGTTTGTGCTTGGAACTATATAGCTCATGAATTAATGAAAGGATTTGAGTGGAGCTTCTTTAATAGAAAGCCTTGTTTATCGTGGTGCTTCTTGGCTATGTTTTATGAAAACCGGATTAGTAATTTTGTAAAATTTTAAATTTTACTAGTTCATAATTTATCAATGTAAGTTCGTATCATTTTTTATTTAATCAATTTACTTCACTTTCAAAACTGATACATTAAGCAACTTACTTTATATAGAAAAAGATACTTACTCCCCAAATTCCACCTGTTTAGCTAGAGGCTGTGATCTATAATACAGCTCCTTATACTCCCCCATCCATACTTCGGCCGCCCTTCTCGTATTCCTTGCAAAGACAGCGCCGGAACCTCCAGGGAATGTATAGGGATGACGCTTTCTAAATACGTGACCCACTCGTGAACACGGTACTATTTCGAGGGAACCACCGCATTGCCATACCCTGGAATTACCCATGATTCCAAATACAATTAACATTTCATAATTTACAAGAACAGAATCTGTTAAACTCAAATGAGTTTCATTTTAATAAATGCATTTTTTAATATATTATTTTTTTAACTTCAATTCATCTCTTGTATTTTGTTTTATAACAAAATAAACACGAGTATAGCTTTGTACATCGTTTTCCACTTTCAACATATCTTACCGATGTTGCATGTCGCACTGCAATATCCGCAGCTCTTCAAATTTATCGAAGAAGGAAACGAGGAATCTACATATATACTAAGAGGTCAATGAGAACCAAATAATTGCTTACAACTATCTATTTGATAAGTTTCAGCTAGATAACATAGATAACGTAGAACATTATAAAAGTACATAAAAGGTACCTGAAAGATATTTCCAAATTCTCGCCGCCCCATACGTCCATTTTCATATCATATTTGCCCAATTTGTTGAAATAGGCTCTGTCCATGCTGAACAGCCCGCCAGCTATCATAGGTGTTCTGATCACTTGGGTAGGGTCGCTAAGACGTGCGCTTCGTTCCGCGTGAGATAGATATTCCCACTGTAAAAAGGATCAATTAGCTTTACGCTCTATCCCGCAGCAGGGTAGGCAGGAGGAACCTAGTGTTAGGGCACTCTGTTCATTTTCTCGAGTGGGAATCGAATCCACAACCTGTCGCGTTTACAATCACACTTTGTGCCTCTGAGCTACGGCTGGCCTAACTAAAATTAAATTAAATGAATGAATGAATATGAAATATTTATTTTAGAGATTAATAAAATTATCTCTTCCATTGCGCTTACGCATTATATTGAGTGTCAATATAATTAACATTTATAATATCTATAATCAACTTTATAGGCAAGTAGCATTTTAGGCATCGTAGGTTCGCGCTTTAATGAACTAAAATTCTATGCAAATTAGATGACATGTTCTTGGAAAAGATCTAGAATTCAATCCACTTTTCGTTGAATAAAATACGTACATGAAATGAAAAAACATATTTATGTCTATAAAGGAAATCAATTAAGTATATATAAATCGTGATTCAGAGATAGAATTAGTGGCGTAATTAAAAGTAATTTTGTCCGTTTGTCGTTTCTACGGCCTAAACTGTAATTCGATAGTCATCAGACATTTTGAATATTAAGTTATATTTTATACAATCTAAATGCCAAATAATTATCCAATTATAGTTAATTATATAAAAATTACATTACGCATTTATATAGTGCTATAAAAATATTATACGACAATACAAAATTCCTACACGAGACAGTAAAAGTAACATTATCAAGGCGACATACCAACGATATTTGGGCAAATTGAATATTTATATATAAATGTATATAAATATCTGTAAAATAATTAGTAATTCGAGAGGTAGCTTACCTTGAACACTAGGTTCCAGTCAAACCCGCCTCTCAAGTCAGCTGACGCGCCGATATATTGGAACGTGTCCATGCTGATCACGTCGATTACAGGACATACCACTCGTGTGGGATCCTAAAAAGAGAAAAATAATAATAAATCATTTTGGCGGAAATCAATAAAAAAACGAAAATATTTATTTATTTACGTTTTCTTGTTTTGGTAACGAGGCAAAACGCGGCGTTTAGTTCCGCCATTTAATATTTCGTTAATTGGCGGTACATAGGGAACGGAGTACCCTTAGTATAATAGTTTTCCTTCGCCTATCTTTCTAATGTTAGAAAATTTATTTACTTTAATAAAGCGGTTGAAAAATTGTGGCTACATAGTCTCGAAATCGGGCGGATAGTAGAAAATGGGTGGTATGAATCACACTAAGTTCCACCTGCAAATGCTTCTATGCTGGAAAATCGTGAAGATGAATCAGATGTAAGGGTTTGTTTTTAAAGCTTCATGGTTTTCCCTCATAGCTGCGAATTTGTTTTTTGTACTCTTTTGTTAAGTAGCACAACGCTGCACTTCGTCCTTGGCCAGAGCCAGGATATGAAAATAACTCATTCTCTCGAGACTCGTGACAGTTTGAGGAGTTAGATATTCAATACACGAACGTCATCTACATATAGCAGCTAGATTAAATCTCTGAGGTGGTGTAAGACTGGATAATTACTTCGATATATCTTATTAAAGTTAGAAAGTTAAGATGCTTAGCATTTTTTATGCTATCGCTACGCTTGGATTGATTTGAATCAGTTTTAGAGACTTCCTATTTGTTTTAAGATATTTATTACCAAGGCCAAGTCCAACTTAAAAATATGCAAAAAGAACTTATTGATTGAATAGTGTAAAATAGTTTGTCTCGAATGAATGACTAAACTAAATTATGTACCCCCTAGATTAAAACGTAAGTGATTCAGTATAGCATATTAGTCCAAGCAGGCGAAGCCACGAGTGGACTACTAGTTATTTATAAGTTTCATAAGAGGGTATAATTATTGTAATAAAGATAATTAATAAGACGATTTTGCAAATCATGATTCGAGGCTATGATATAAAACATCGAAGCGAATTACTAACAACGTTGAGTAAGTTATTTTAATACATTATTAATGTAACAAATATATTTATGTAATCCATTTCCGTTGAATAATGTCAATTATATTAGAAAGTCTGGTAATGTGATTGTTCCATTCTGAATAGATTACCATTCTAACAAATAATATCTATTAATATTAGTTTTCTTGAGACGTTTTTTGAGGCCAGTCGCGGCGTAGGGGTACAAGTTGAAATACGTGCGTGACTGGTTGTGGGTTCGATCCCCGTTCGAGGAAATGCAATATTTAATATATTATTACTGTTGTGATGAGTTTACCTTGCTGTGTACGGGATACAAGGGGAAGTTGGAAATGAGGATGAAAATATTTCTAGCATTCCCCAAATTGGAAGTTGAACCCTGATCTATCACATGCAGTAATCCAATAACTGTATTCCAAAACATATGTGATTACTATAACATTTTATTTTATAGTTTGAATCGGTATCGGTACCAGTATGGTAGGTTGATGTTCTTGACCATTTCATTTTAGTATGTACGCTGTACAAGGTAATAACGAAAAATAAAATAAAAATACTTTAAATATGAATATCTAACCGAGTGAGAATTGCAGTCATATCGCTTACAAAGACTGTAAACACGATGTTTGTGGGTTCGATTCGCACTCGATAAAACGATTAAACTCATATTCTTGTAGAAAAATATCTAGATTGTTGGGGGGAAAGTGGGAAATAGAGTGATTAGCTTATCCTGCTATGCGAAAAACTGCTCTTTTGTTTTTTATCTAATATAGGGCTAAAGGGGTCAGTCACTTTCATCCCAAAGATATCTAAAATAAGCATAGAGTGGAGAACGGAATGTTTTGACACTAGGTTCTCTGTGCCTTCTAATTACCAGGTAATTTGTAGTTGTTCTTGACCACTATTCGAATATATACATATTATATCTATAGTATCGCTCTATACAAGGCTATGACATTCCTACCGGTTTGCTCGCATATATGTATAGTATATGTGAATCATCATAATATAGTATCTAGTAAGATTTGATTAAGTTTCACGATGTAATTTACATTCTGCGAGGTAGTGTTAAGGCACTCCGTTTTCCACGCACCGCACAAAATTTGAAACATTGTTTGTTGAATGAGACATTGTTTTGTTGAAACTTAGCGTCGCGCTTTGTCTTGTTATCAGGGCGAGGAAATGAAAATGATTCGCGCTCCCGAGTGGGATATACGAGTATATTCTTGTTTACAATACCTTATTAAAATACGTTATATAAATTCATTAATTTCAGCTATTAGTTATTAGTTAATATTAAAGGACTTCTTTTTTTTCTTAAATATGATGTCTTTTTTAGTCTTACCACAGAGAAAAAATTAAAATAATTCATTCCAACGAAGTTAAGTTTAATAATAGAATAAATAAATAAATCAGCTTCACGCTGTATTCCGCACCCAGCAGGGTAGGCAGAGGAAACCTAGTGTTAAGACACTCCGTTCCTACCTTTCTGCCGAATTCTGGAGGCATTGCATGTTGAATAAACACACACACACAAGTAAAAATCATTATTATAATACCAAGCTATCAGGAAGCTGTAATTCTCTCATAATATTGTGGCTTAGTTAATGTAATATTTTGAATCTGTGGAAAATGGTGTCATGTTTAAATTAAACTGCTCATCATACGTAATAGCTTTGACAGAAAATTCTCATCTAATTAATTCAAATCTTTTACTAAAGAAGAAATTGATATCTTAATGTTTTTTTTTTAAGAAAAGAATCAAATGTAATATTTAAAGTATATTCGTAAAATCTGTTTCTAATCGTTATTTTTATATGTATTCTTATTAAGACATTTTACCTACTTCCGCCGGATTTTTGAGGCATTACGAGATAAGTGGCGTTCTGCCTGGTTACCAGAGCGAAGAAGCGAAAATATTAAATACCTATTTCATTTCCTCAGGTGGAAATCGAACCCACAACCTGTCGCGTTTACAGTCACTCGGTTGTGCTCTGCGCCATGTCTGGCCTCAACTCTATATTTACTTAAATTTTCATATAAACATACAAAATATATTATTAGTCAATAGTAAATTAAGAAGTAACATAAATACTGTAATTTCGCAGCCGTGACCGATATTCTTGATATTGAGACGTTTGACTGATCTACTCATTGAGTGAAAGTTGAAGGTCGGACATATTATGTTCGTTTTATATATGTTAAGCAATTTACGTAAAATTATCTTTTTTAGAGGCTTTGGTTAGCATTCGAGGATTGAATTGTTTTCATTTTATTGCTCCAGTAACGAGACAGAGTGCGGCGTTGAGTTCCGCTACTGAACACCCGATTAACAATTCGTTCCCCAAACTAGGTTCCCCCTGATTACAATTGAAGTTTTCGTCTGGCTACCTTGTTATGTGCGGGATACCTACAACGTGTAGGTATCCCGTAGAGTCCTATAAGTACGCTTATAGTGCCTACCGAGACCCAATTACTAAGCTTTTAACTTGCGTCCGTCACAAAGCCTATATAACTTGACCCACTGAGGATCTATTAAATATTTTATGGATCTATTAAAAGGTATTTTCTTTTCTTAATCGAACATAGGTACCATATATCCCATAAACTAAAATGTATTGCCATATTGGACATATTTAATTATTTTAATCTCAAGTAAGTTCCTATATTTTTGACGTATTAGCTAAATTGTATTTTTTATATTTTTGCATGATTTTGACAGTCATTTCACGGACAAGGCCCCCCATATGTATGTGATATGTAAGACTTGCGAATGGTTATGTCAAGGTCGTAGCCGAATGTCATGGGCCGAACCGGACTCGACAGACATTTAATCAAATAACATGTTATGCAACATAGTTCCATATATGTATAGATATATAATGATAAGTTTTTTTTTCACTTTCACGCAGTATCCCGTATAGCGGGGTGCATTTTTCGCCCGCATTCGAAATATTACGTGTTAAACGGCGGAATTTAACACTACACACTTATCATTGTAGAGAAATTTTGTAATCATTGCTGCATCCAAGAGTCGAACCCACAACCAAAGTATTTACACTACCATTGCGTTATGATGGCCTCGATTGAATTCAAACTTCAATCTTTTACATTTACATTAACTTATAAGTGTTAAATCGCATCTTCATCTAGATGTGAATGTTCTAGAACTACAAGGTTGAATGATTTTCTTGGATATAATATTTATACATATAAGACGGAACTATCAAGATAGAGTCACCATTTTCCCCCCAATTTCGATACCAAAAAAATATACTAACTGTAAAGTGGAAGCTAAGGCTAAGGCTCTATTAGGAGAGTGGAAAAACGAAACTAATTTATTCTAACAATATTATAAAGCTTAAAAGTTTGTTTGTTCGCGTTAATCTCAGGAACTACTTGTTGAAATTGAAAAATTCATTTCGTGTTGGAAAGTCTATTTGTCGAAGAGGATTAGACCGGACCTTCAACGATGGGTTAAGTAGGTATAGTATATTTATTTAATGCAGTTAAATAAAAAATCAATTAAAATGCCATCTTCGTCTCGACGTGAGTGTTCTAGAACTACGAGGTCGTGCAATGATCGTGGACGTATTGCATACAGGGTGAAGGGAGATTGAGCTATCTCAGTTGCGTCATGTATCACCGTTCACTATGCTTGGGTAACTTCAGTGGTACGAAAATTAGCTAAAATTACTAGATATATATATATACCATAGATATATATAGATTAAAAATATAGCTTTTTCATTTTGAATATTCTTTTTTAGTAAGTCTTGTTGTCTTATTCTAGGTAATTCTTGTAATACATTAGATTTGTAGTAATTAGTAAGCATTAAATTGAATGAAGGTAGTGGTTCGATTCCTACTCAAGGAAATGAAATATTTAAGCCCACCTTCAAACCCACTTCGAGTGGGTTCACCATGACTGGACTTAAGCAACTGTCAGTTAGTTTTTTTTATGTCAAATAACGACAAAGGTTGTCAAATCTCAAATAATAGAATTCCTGTGACTGCAGGAGGCAATCGACTTTCAAAGTAAATCGCGTTTCACAAGGTGTTCATCTACGAACATTACAGCGAGAAGATCATCCGGCCGTTACAAATAGTGAATAAGCCTTGACATTTGTTGATAGAGATATAATTTTGTTACATTATTTCCTTTGGAAAGTCCAGCGTGGTGCAGTGGAACAATATATGATTGTACGCGCGGTGGTTATGGGTTCGAATACCACGATAGGATATTGTTCTATCTTAATTGTTTTTATTTCGCGACGCTATGTTCTGTCACTCAGAACACAATTTCTTGAAATTTAGCTGGAAGTGAAGGTTGGGTTCTCTAAGAAGTAAAATAAAAAAAATATAGGTTAAACTGTTTTTGGCTTATTCCATTTTAAAATATCCCAAATATAAAATTACACACATATTATATATTTTTTTCATTTTGCCATTAGGTACGTAACTATGTTTAAATGTACGAAAATCCGTAAATTTCGATGTAATACGTCGTATAAAAACGATTGTTCTATTTCGCTATAAAAAAAATTATAAATCAGTTATGCACCCGAATTAATAATATATTTTTTTATTTAATGATTTATATGAGGATAACTCTAAGCCAAGGGAAACTAATATATTTAATTAAGACATTCCATTCCCCACTTACCGATCAATTTCCTGACATTGGATATTGATTGGCGGAGCTCAACGCCGTTCTTTGTCTTCCAGGAAACATAATAATTCAACCAAATACACATCGAACTTAAAACAATGATAGTTAAGTAGCAATTTTACCAACAAATAATCGTCAAAACATGTTACATAAATAACTCTATACGATTTAAAATCGCAATTGTATTTGAATTCGCAACTAGGTCATATCTATTCCATTATTCTACCTATCGGTTGCGTAAAACATGATCAAAATCTGTTCAGCATCCGGGTTTCGAAACAATCGTTAACCTGAAGATATAACGTCGGTTGCACTTAGAATACATGTAATGCTATTTATTAGATTAGATTTATTACTAGATAAATTTTAACTTCATTTTGCAAAGTGTTACGACAATGCGAAATTTACTAGGCATTGTTTTAGTTAACTATTGTTTTATAGGTGTTGTTGCGATTTTTTTAGGGTTCCGTAACGAAGGGTAAAACATTACCCTATTACTAAGACTGTCCTGCTTGTCTGTCTGTGTGTCTGTCACCGGGCTGATTACTTTGCTGTTTTTATAGATAATGATGCGGAACCTGTCGTGCGCGACAATATGAAAAAAAAAACGAGAATTGATAAAAACTAAAAATAGAATGATATATTATTATTTTTTAATTGAACTTCAACTCGCGCCTTTTGGAAACTGTCCAAGAATCGCGGGTTTGAGTCCCGCTGCGATGTTAAAACATATTGAAATAAAGCTAATTAAAAAAACAGTTTTTCACTTAAAAACACTCAGGTATATCAAATATTCTGTCAGGTCATTAAGCAAAACTACAAAATTGCAAGTACTTGGCCATCGCTCAAGAACACTACAAACTAGACACTAAAAATTTTAACCTTACTTTTAAAGTGAAAGTGCATCGATTTTGAAAACTCAAGACGAGTCGTTGCATTTTCGAGTGGCGTAACTCCAATTATTATTTTTTATTACCAAAGTGCAAATAGCATTACAACATGTTACTCGTTTATTTTTTACATTCGATTGTAACTACGATGGTTGAGAGTTCGATTCCCACATGGGGGAATGAAATATTCAACTCTACTATTTCGCTCTGTTAACAAGGCACGACGTTGATGTCCCCCACTCAACACGTTATTCCTGGAGAGTACAGTGGAAAATGTGGAATGGGAACGGAGAGCTTGAACTGCAGAGGTTCACTCTGCATACCCTGCTATGTAAGAGTAGTCTATTTTTCGGACACGGACTTTTTATATCTATTGTATTTAAATATTGTGAACTTGTTAGTAAATGATTTTTGAACTTATAACTAATTATTTTTGCTGTACTACTCCATTTTGTTGTATTACTTAATAATTTATATTACGCTGCCTTAATTTAACGAATCAAAAAAATTATAGTTAAAAAAGCTAGAAAAAAAATATCTAAAGATTTCATCAAATTTAATTTAAAAACGTTTAAAAACTAATATTTTTTTAAGGCATCCTACAGATAAGCTACAATTTTTATTAAAATAAACTATATCGAGTCAAAGTTCTTTCTCATAAAGCAAGGACAACATTTTTATTCGTGAATCATTGAACAAATAATGAATATACATACAGTGTGTCACTGTTTCAAGTCTTTCAACATCCTTTTACTATGAAAATTGACGACAATCTTATCTAAAATACTTAAATATATATAAAAATTGATTATTTTTTTATAGTAACTTAAATTAATTTAGCAGCGATCTATTTTTCTACGATTTTAGAAATTATAATTTTAGTAAAAATAGAAAGAAAATGATAGTTTTTCGTTTCATCTCCTGGTTTTTTTCGAATCTAGAAAATTGGGGATAGCCTAATTTTAATTAATACCGTTCTTTACATTTAGTTTATTTAACCCTAGAGAGATAACCATA
>FAPY01009688.1:0-12197 GCA_900067975.1 Heliconius heurippa | reverse complement strand
TGTACAATAAAGAATATTATTATTTTATTTGTTAGAAACTATTGTATTTACAGTGATATGAAATGATTTTGAAAACAAAGATATTAAATGTAGATACCAAATGATCTATAATTCTATACCTATTTATATTGTTATCAGGCCTTGAATTATTTGATATTAATAGATATCAAAACGGTTTCAGGTTGAGTGTATCAAAACTGAAGATAACATTCTAAATATACTTTGCTCCAGTTTAGTTTTCCGGCGCAAGATTGTTATGATCTATTTGCGTACTTTTTATTTATATACGATTTTGCATTCATATATTAAAAACACGGAAAGATACTACACTACTACATACAATGTAATGTATTTATTATTAACAGTCAGAACTCATTGAAATTTTATTTATTTTATCTTCAGGTCTCCTTGTGAAGATTAAATTGGTTGTAGAATAGGTACTGACTGTTAACTTTTATAGATATTTGAGTCTTTTCCATTTTTGTGTCGAGATTTTTTTGTTTTTTTTTATATCAGTTCTTAGAGTCAGGAAAACGCTAAGTTTCAGCACTTCCGGTACAAAAAAAAATCTGTGGAATAACTATCTGGAATGTGGGATACATTTTTAACACTGAAGAATTCAGGGACGCTTCTAAAAAAAAAAAAAACTTAATGTAAACATTGCATTCATAATTTTTGTTTTAAATGTATGTAACGTAAATCACGCTACGTTAAAATTTTATACGTTTTCTAAAGATATTAGTAATATATAGTAATTTTCTCTCCTATTTGTGCAATCACACTTTAAAAATGATATAATGTAATAGTATTTACAAAATAAACCATTTGTTTCTATACGAGTATGTGAATCCCATGGACAAGGAAACGCATTGGATAGGATAACTCAGGTCATTACTCGTTACGGGCGTGATCACCGTCTTTCCCATGTGTTTTCGAGTTATCAGCATATTTTATACAGATATCGTACTTAATTGTTATTTCAATACACTATTTATGAACACGTGGAATAACACGAAAACACGAAACACGATATAATAAATACAAATATTCCTTCGAGTGGACTTTAATAGAGCTATTTACACTCTATCAATATATGAAACTACTTAACGACGCAAAAAGTACGAAAAACGTACGAAAAAACTTACATACTTATATTATTTTCATATTAGTAACAGTCGAGCAGAAAGCAGAGAATAGAGTGTCTTAACTGTATCTCTCATTATCCTGATTTACGTGAAGTGAAGATCCTAAAGTGAAGATTCTTTACGTTTTAATCTGATCAGACAAAACATGCCAATCATCAATTTATGTATAACTTAATGTTAAATTTGGCATGTAATGATAAAGTAATATAAATATTTCGACGCTGTCACTCAGTCGCCGGTAGGTTCATTAGTTGATAAGGTGATAGTGCTATCACAAATTAACATACATATCTATACTGTCTGTGTTATCTAATGTGCGCGTAAAAGCTTTGTTATAACGTAATCCAGTTACAACATTAATCTTACTTTTACTATGATATATGTTGTTGTTTGGAAACACTTTGTTAAATTATATAGTGGTTATCTAGATATGTTATATTTTTCATAGCAAGATGATTCTGTTTTTACATTTTCTGTAGAAATTTCTTGTAGGTACCCTATTCTCTCAGTTCTGCCCTACAGTAAGTTGGATAGCATCAGATCTACACGACAAATTTCAAAAAAAGAAAAAAAAATAATAATATTGTCTGTGCATTCTCTATCAGTAACTCTGTCACGGAAGAGTTTTGTATATTGTGTAGAAATACAATTAACATAAGCGAATTCTTGTGAATATTAAATTTTCAAGTTTGAAATGGAGCAAAAATCCAAATAGTTGTATTAGTTTTTTTTTTTTTCAAATAAAATCTTTCAAATATTTTCTTACCTAGTGTGGAACTATACTTTAAAAATATTTAAAAAATATGATATTTGTTCGCCTAACGACAGCAGACGAGGTATGCGATATCACAATATGTGAGGAGCATTAGGTTTCTATAACAATGAGCCAGCGGGAACGTACTACGTGATAAGAATGCTTATAATTAATAATATTCCTAAGAATAATTTATATATTATGTACAGGTAGATAATAATAATTATATTAGTATTTTTAATCTATAGTACACACTTTTTTTTTAAAACAATATAGATAAGCAATAGTTAACTCTTTAGATTTTGTATACTGAGAAATCGTAATCGAAACAGTGATGTCGGGTTTATATTTACCCACATTTTTTTTTGTTGAAATTTAAACTAATGAAATTTATTTATATAAACTAATGAATATTCGTACGAAAATATTCTAATCATATATAGATAGGTATATATTTTTACTTAAGACTGAATGGACAATATTGAAATACTGATACTTCGATATTATTAAAATAAATCTTACTTCGTCCTCGTCGAATACTTTCGTTAAACTAAATTGAATTAGCTTTTACTTAGCCAAGTAAATCTGTTTCACCTCCCAAATCCATACATCACCATACGTTTTGCTTTTCGATTCCCCTCAGGCGCAACCCACTGCCCTCCTTTCGACTGACCGCGTTAGTTCATCCTTTCATATTAGAGATATATCTATCTATTGTTCAACTCATTTGATTTATTAGTACCAATCTATTATATTTCGTGCGTTTATTGCAGTGGGATGAATTTATTATATTAATTTCTTTTTGGACCTTGTGAAATATTATTAATTAATTAAATTTTATTTGGTAAATATTATTTGTGGCTTAGGTTTGTTGCTATATTTAGAAATATCTATATTCCTTCTTTTCAATTTTCGTCCATTTAAAAAATCTGTATTGCATAGCTAAATTCTTTAGCTAAATTTGTCTACCGAAATAGATGAAACTCCTGTAGGTATGTCAAACATAAACATTCCTTAAGTGGTCTTCGAACTCGTAAACATCGGGTGCACGTCACGACTGTGCTGCGAATACGTCAATTTGCACGTAAAACGTTACTTTACAAAGTAGTTTAATAGCATCACGTTTAATATGATACTAGCTTTTATTTCCGGCTTCGTCCTTGTCGTCAAATTGAAGTAACTGAGAGTTGTGACTGACATTTGACACACTCATAGGACCCAAGGTGTGTGATGAAACTTTATGGACTTCCTCTTTAAATGTACTATTTAATATAGAAAGAATTTTTAATTCGCAGCAACACTTACAACGACATCAAACTCTTAAGCTTTATAATAGTAGGTAGAGCAGTATAGATTTGATGACATCTTAAAACCTACGCAGAACAGCCAATATATTTTAAATAGATGACTTTCTAAATTTAGACAAAGAAATCTATGACTTTGTTCCAATAATAGTCTCACGACATCACATGTACTCGTCGTGTAGTAGATAGAACAATCAATCAGACGTGTTGTTGTGAGATGGAGACAAGATTGCAATGCAGATATAGAAGAAAATTGGAATATACTTTTGAATTGATACCACAGGATCAAAAAAAGCCTGAGGTGTATATTATATAACAGGTATCGCGCATATTTAGTATTATACATTTTTAGAAACTTTACCGTTAACGTTTCGGATGGTCTACAGTGTCCGTGGTCACAAGTGGTGGTAGACTTAGGTAGGATCCGTCTGTCAGTTGACATAATTATTATATCAAACTACCGCCAACAATTTCGTATTTGGTCGTGTGCTGCCTTGGGTTCTTACAACTTACTTACCATGAAGTACAGTAACTCTTTAGTTAATTAACCAATACATTCAATGGCTACGTTCTTTTGACTGCCACATTTTAACAAATAATTTTATTAGGTAATTATGTTCTTAGAATTATTATTATCTTCCAATTTCTGTTTGCTTACAATAATGTATTATCTAATTGCCGTTAGCTTATATGTAATTAAGATATTTTGGTTGAACGTTCTTAAAAATGTAGATCATTTCAATTTGAGCTGTCAATGTGTTAAGAAGGATTTTTAATTTTTACGTTACTTTATAAATATTTTTTAAAATAGTGTTTAATAATGGTGTTTATATTAAAATACAGGACGTCTGAACTATATACAGTTTATGGTAAGTTTTTTATTTTGTCTCTTTATATTGGCTCGTCGTTGTGATTCATGTGATGGGTCGTATACCGTAGTTGTACCTTAGTGTAAACTATTAACGAGATGCATCTAATAAAAACGAGATCTAATAAAAAAAACCTATTTTTAATTCACACCAATAGTTCCTGAGATAGCGCGTTCAAATAAACGTACTGTGCTTTCTAATATTAGTATAGATTTGGTATTACATCTATCGATACTTTGTAACTAACACATAAATATGAGTGTGTTTTCCTAAAATAACATCCGGTTTTGTATAATACAAAAATAACACGTGGTTTTGCGTAAGCGGTGACGTCCCGCTACGAGTGGGTACCTACGTACCTACGTACCGCCGTTTAATGAGCTGTACGAAATAAAATTATCCCGTCTAGACGATGTTTGTCCATTGACATATTTACTAATGCATCTTTGTATTTAAATACTAGAAGATTCTCCTGGCTTTATCTCTTTATTTTATGTATTATTGCGTAGTGCGTTTGTATATTATTTTTAAATTTAATGTTTACTTTATTATCGTATAAAATATTAATAATATTATAGACTCCAGTGGCGGCACTAGCATACGTCTGACAACGCGACAGGTTGTGAATTCGATTCCTAGTCGAGGAAGCGCATTATTTAATATTTTTATTTCCTAGCTCTGTAAACATCCGTTCCGCCACTCAACACGCAATATCTCGAAAATTGGGCGGTGCGTGAAGGACGGAGTGTTTTAACACTAGCTTGCTCCCCTTTACCTACCCTGCTATATGCGGGATACAGCATGATGCTGTAAATTAAATAAGGTGGTTAATTCAAGCGGAAATCGAATTAGTTGTCGCTACAATACAGCAGCAGCACAGCAGCTTATTCTATCTCAAGCTTTTTCTAGAAATAAAATCCTTTACTAACAAAAAATAATAAATCAAAACCTAAACAGTATGTAGTTGTTCCATATACTCGTAGATAAATCTGCCAGCGGAAATACTTTTAGTCACGTGTAGATGGGTTATTACAAAGTCTAAATATAAGTTTTATGAATGAGCATCGAAAAGTGCTCCATATCGATACAAGACTAAATTTTGACCGTATCTATAAATATAAGGCCATAATAACCAACGAGAACTTCGTCCGAGCAGTCTCACGCGCGCCTCGTCGCCGTATACTCGAAGAAAATCGATTTTTCACAGTAAATATTATGTTTTTTTTCGATTGTATCGATTTGTCACTTATTGTGTAAACGATGAAAGACTTGCGTAGAAAATGATGTTTGCTTGGCACAAAAATAATAATCATTATTCATACGTGATTCAGTATTTAGTTGTCTATAGTAGGTTTAAAGAGTTTTGGCGCATTTCAGTTCATTAGTTAACAGACAGTCGGGGTTGGAGATCGCAAATGACCGGAATTAAACGAATGTGAGTGTCAATGTGTGTTATGGGAGCACTATGTCGATTTCACGCCAAATACGTTATCGGTGAGTGGCTAGCGTTGTTTTTGTATTGTTCTATTGATGTGGTTGTTTTTTTTATTTTAAAAATATAATAAGGTTAGAGACATTTATTTCCTCAATAGTTTTACTTATAAATTACTTATAGAGAAAATTATAAAACATTAATTACAAAAAATATATATCGAACCCAATAATAAGGAGAAATTTACAATAACCTAATAATGTCACTACAAAGCAAACAAGTATGAATATTTTGTGATGCATGTGGGTAGTTTGAGAAATTAATAGTAAAGATTATAGCAAATGTAGGTAGGTAGGTGACACATTAAATATTTTAACTGATATTTTTAGATTCTGTTTATTTTTATTTTTTTATAATAATGGTGAAATGTTATTTTTGTATGTGTGGTGTGTTTTTATAGGTAGTAAGTAGGTAGTAGGTATATTGTTCTGCTTTCATTTATTTTATTGATTTGTCTGTATAGTATAATAGGCTATTGTTGGTGAAATTCATTGAATTGTGTATTGAGATAGCTGTAAAATATATTTTGGCTTAACGCTCTAATCTTAGAAACTAATGATTCTTTTTAAAATTATTGGTGGTCAGAGTTACCTCAGGCATTTAAACTGTTTCTTATAAACCCACCCCATATGTTGCCATAAAATAAACAACCTCTTTATAATTATAATTACAAAACAGTTAAATTTAATTGTTCTTGTTTTACACTTTATTTAATTAAAGCCCTGTTATAAAATTCATATAAACTTCAGATATTACTGAATGCGGAGATGTGAGTATGTGTGTCAATGCCAGCGTAAATTGACATTTTTACCGACTTTTTGAGATGTGGATATAAAAATTACATTTGCTTTTATCATAAACTGTAATATATGAGGCACTAATAGCTTTTATTTTCACGCATGTCTTGTCTTGACCCAGTCGTGGCGCAGGAGCACAAGCGTGCGATTGTAAATGCGACAGGTTGGGGGTTCTATTCCGCAATGGGGGTTCTATTTTAGCAAAGCCCGGGGTTGAGGTTCGCTCAATACACAATGCCTACAGAACTTTGCGGAAATTGGGGATCGGAAGTGTCTTAATGAGAACAGAGTGTCTTAATGTAATTCGTTATTAATTTTGGTACTACAAATACAAAATTATGTTCGTCTATTGTGGTGTGATATGATATTGAAAATGATGAAGAAAGTCAACAATTTACCTTGTTCAAGTTTTTTATTAAAGTATCTATTGAAACAAACAAAATAATATTTTTAAAATAATCTCATTTAGTCATTTTACGTAAAGTATAGTAAATAAAATTAATTATAATTATTTAGATATCTAAAAAAAACTTTATTTTAATTAAAGTCAAAAATTCTTTAGTCGGTCTACTCGTAAGCTTAAAATAGACTGAATATAAAGAAAGGAGAGAATGATCACTAAATATGAAACTTAGTGACAAGACAATACAACTTTCCATGTGCTATCTATGTCTCGAGTTCACACGCCTTAATATCTGAGTAGTGGCATAAGGGCGATGTGGAAGTGGGAGTAGTTTATTTTAGTCGGCCAGGATGTTATTTGTTTGCCTAAAACCCGTCTATTTATAGATTCTCACATTAATAAACGTTCATACTGTGTAGAAAATTGATTATATTAACTTATATATCCTCAATCTTTAGAAATTAAATATTTATTTAAGTTTATATTGCCATTTCTTCGCTCTGGTGTTGAGGCGTTGAGCTCCGCCACTCAACACGCAATGCCTCCAGAATTCAACGGAAAATGGGCAAAATTACTTAACTATTTATCTCCGACTTTGTTTATCATCTCTTAATATCAGAAAAATAAATAATAAAAAATAAAATTCCATTACATACATATAATTATTTAGTAAATACTTTATTTTATTAATAAATTTTTAAAGAGCTCCTACCTTATAAATTTAATGTTAATTAAAACCACACACCCTCAACAAATCACACGTTCCAAGTAAATAAGACCATTCGTCTCCAAGACAGCTCCTTTGAAGGAAAATTACAGCTCGAGGAGCACAAAGAGAAAAAGTAACGTTGACTCAGAGGTTATTTTTATGAGCGGTCGCTTCTGATCGTTAACTTAACCAGTTAAATGTTGTTTTCGAAATATTTGAGAGCGTAGTGGCTTAGTGGCAGCTCTGAAAGTGCTGAGTTCGATTCCCATTCGAGGAAATAAATCATTTAGTACTTAACAGAAACTTTTGTATATTTTGTTGGTCATAGCGTTATGTAATTTGGCTAAAAGCCTTCCTGGTATATGGACTATCCAACACAAATATGAGTATATTTTTTAAAATTTAGAATTGTAATTCCTAGGATTACCGCGTTCAAACAATATTCATAACAGCGTGAAGTGAAGCTTCAAAAAAATCTTGCTTTTTAGACTTTTTTAAACCGAAAGAAAATGTAATAAATTTACATATAAAATGCTTTACTTTTTAATCGCCTTATACACAGTATTATATTGAAAGTAGTTAGTTTTATTCTAATTTTAAAACAGCTCAGCGTGCCCTGTATTCTATTCTATTTGGCGGCGCGTGCATACAAAACCAAAAAGGATGGCTGCGGCCTGCGAGCGCAGTCAGTCAAACTGACTCAGTCGCTATTTCGGTATATGTCCTGCTTATTACTGTTAGTTAGTGTTGTTAGTGAAAATGAGATATAACATTTGATACTTGTTTTGAGGATTTTTAAGTATAGTAACTAAATACTTCAAGTTTTTCCTACATATTAGACAGAGGGTACCTGTGCTAAGATACTCCGTTGCTAACTAATAGCTTTTTTATTATAATATACATATTTAATGAATATTAAAAAACGCCACTATCATTTTTTATTAATTATATTTTATGTTTAACGTGAACGAAATTTAAACTAGCAACACTATAAAATCTTTGTTTAATCATTGTTTTGTTTTCTATTCCATAGATAAATGTCTCCAATATTCATTTTTTCTCATACATCTTCCATGTTTAGTACAGACAGCGATCAGTTACTTTTTTTATACATATAGATATGAATTGTTGTTAGCCAAGCGACAATTAATCGAGTGTAGGTGTACCAGCAATCTGGTCATAAAAGGAGGACCCCACTTTGTTCAAGTCCGTTAGTTGCGATGTTAGATTTTATTTAAGATATTTACTTTGAGTTCCGTTATTTCTGCAATTATAGGTAAGTGGAATAATAATGAAAGTGTTTTTCCTTTCTAATTCATTGCTCCTCAATAAACCTTTTTAGGCTTTTGTGTATTGTATTCTCTTATTTTTTTTTATAGAAATTACAAGTGGGACGAAACAGATTTTTCTAATGTTTATATTATATTTCGTTCTTTCATTCTTCTTTCTAATTACCATATAGGTACCTACTATATATTTTCCTTAACTTTGGGACAGCTTTTGAGGTCGTCGTGTCGCAGCAGTACAGCTTCCGGTTGTAAACGCGATGATCGTGGTTTAGAATTCCACTCCGAAAATGATTTATTTTCATTTCTTCGTTATGTCTCGACAATTGGGCGGTGCGTGGGGGGCGTGAGTGTCTTTACATTGGAGTTCATCTTGCATATGGGATACAGCATGAGACTAAAAAAATAAATGTGGTTTTTGTGACAGTAAGTAAAATTTATTAAAAACACAGCAATTTACGCTTCTTAAACTACGTAGCAGCTATAACAGCTTGATGAGTAAATAATTATACATACATATATTCATACAATATACATACTTCGCAATTTGCTGATTATATTTTTTTGTTTCGGAATTTGCAAACCAAAGCTTTCAAGAAACCAAACAATGCCCGAACGATATCCAAAGTTCCTTAACCTTAGGTCGGAGTGTTTCTGCTTCGGTACTGAGTTATAATAAATTGGCCGTCACTTTTTATAGCACGGCAGGTATTGTATTGATTTGTAATTCAATTTCATGCGTTTATTACTTACAGGGCATGAGTGAGTAGGGAGAAATAGAGTACCATTTTGAATCTTTTTTTAGATACCGCAGAATTAGACAAACTTCTTATTTCTCTTTTCTTCTTCTTCTCATTTATGCTTTATGCTTAGCTTCACGATGTGTCCTTAACTTGAGACATTGCATGTTAAGTGGCCCACTAGGGTCGCGACTAGGTTATGGGTTTAATTTGTGGGCATCGATCGAGTAAATTAAATATTTAATATATTCGTCTTCTCGTCCAAACGAGACAAAGCGTGGCATTGTCTTCTGCCACTTAACACGTCATGCCTTCAGAATTCGGCTCTAGGCCCCCAGGCTCCCTGTGCCTGTACCTACCCTGCTATGTGAGAATAAAGATATAGAGATCTTGATTAGGAGATCACCTATCTATTTTAAATTGCGAGGGCAAAAAACTTATTATCGCGAACAAAGTTCCGACGATATACGACTTGTACTTGCTGAGAAAAAAAGAAGCGCGGAAGATAAAACGAAGGCGTACGTAATGGACATGCTCGAAAAAAATATAGTGTTTTTTGTTATCATAATGAATCTGCAAGTTGTTTTTTCTTATGATATCGATGGTTTTTTTTTTCTATAAAAAAAATATCGTGTAACTTTGCATATTCAAACGTGAGAAGCTTCGGGACGTTGATTTTAATTACAAAATTTTATTTACAAACTGTCTAGTAATTAATATCTCATCTT
Source organism: Heliconius heurippa (assembly GCA_900067975.1). Lineage (NCBI taxonomy): Eukaryota > Metazoa > Arthropoda > Insecta > Lepidoptera > Nymphalidae > Heliconius > Heliconius heurippa. The sequence continues at coordinate 1,970 of FAPY01009688.1, read as the reverse complement.
TCTAATATAGATGATAAAATTTCTGAAATATATTATACAAATTAGATATTCGTCAGTTATAAGTCCAATAATATGGTCGTGAAATATTTTTTACATGCAACTTTTTTACATGGACTTTAAAACTCACATAACATTGAAAAATTTGTTTTTCATTTTCATTTCCGTAAGAATTTAAAGAAATACTTTATTAGTGCTTTGTAAGTTTAATAGTTTGTTCGATTTATATATAGCTTAAAACAGTTTATTTATCTACATGATTATATCAATATACTTATCATAGAAAACCCTTTTTCCTCACATTTAAATGCGATTATACAATTTTACATTTCTATTCACAGAAGGCGAATTAGAAGCGGAATGGCTACAGGCAGCTGGGCTGGGTTCCTTAGCCGCACCTTTTCAAGCCGGGCTGGAAGTAACCGAGGCCCAGCTAGGAGAGGCTGTGCGACCTCTCCCCAGAGAGCAGGCGGCTGCAGTGAGACGCAGGGTTAGACGACTTAACAGAACTGTTAGGAGGAAACGGGCCGCGTCGCGTGCTAAGAAACCAGATATAAGGGACGTCTTCAGGGATCTAGAAGTGAGTGTATTTTTTACTGCTTTTGGTTTTTTTTATTTTTACGCTTTTAGTATTCTGCATATAGTAGAGTAGGCATAGGTTACATAATGGTAAGACACTCCGTTCCCTACTTTTCGTCGATTTTTTTGTCCATGCGTGTTGAGTGGCGAAACTTATCGCCTAGTTTTGTTTCTTACCAGAGCGAAGAAATGAATATTAAATAATTGATACCCCTAGTGGAAAATATGTTCATATTAAAAAAATAAAGTATTTTCTTTAACGATTCATCAAACAGTCCTCCCTGTTGTCCCTTGCAAGGTGCAATAGGTCACAAGTTCAAAACCTTTTCAATCGTTGGTTAGCCTTTCACCACATATACAAATATCGTACAGTGGAAAACATTCTATTATAGACTAACGTCTTTACAACACCATGTGTCAACTATAGTTCAACTTCGTAGAAAATAACCAAAATGACAGATTTCTTTTTATCTTTTACGCAAAAAAGAAACGAGTCTAACATAATGTGGCAACACATCGAGAAAACGTCTTACATAATTTATTTCGTGAAACTTGACAAATTGTGTATAATGCTTAGGTTCAGTTTAATTAAGCAATAAAGTTTCTCTAAGCCTTTACTTTTAATAAGCTTTAAAATACAAGGTAATCAGGTTAACGAATTATATAAGAAATGGAGGCACTTACACGCTAGGTAAGTATTACAAAATATTATTCTCACCATTCATCGTTGGATGATATAAATCTATAAGATATTTCGAATTGCCCCTCGTATTGGTAACCGGTCTGTAATGCCATTTAATGGCTTCATAATACTTTTGAAGAGTTAGGTAAAGTTAATAACGGAGATGATTATAAGAGAAATTGTGTAGATTATTTTTTCTTTTTATTATGACAGCTGTCAGTTTTTATTGAAAAATATGTTAAAAGGAAGGTTTAAATAAAAAATATGTTTAAAGTTAAACGGTAGAGAGAGGAGACAAAAATTTGCAAAATTAAGATCATTAGAATTTGATGCAGTATCCACACATAGTAGCTATCGTATATTGTACTAAAAAATAAACTGTAACCTTTGTATTGAAAAGAGCAACTGTTGAGTGTTGTGTCGGCTCTTCTCGGTATAACTGAAATCCGAGCTGGCGGTAGCTTTAACATTCGATAAATTAAAAGTGCTTGCAAAAGTCCATTTTAGTAAAAAAAAATTTGAACTAGAATTTAATGTTGAAACTGTTTATTTAAAAAAAAAAGTACTCACTAACGGTTTCAAGAAAAAGAATTAAGTAATGTTATAAATAACATTGCTTAATTTAAAGTCGCTAATTAGAATTCTAAACTCATGGGAATCTTTTCTGCTTATTTTTTATATGTCTCACTAACTTTTACCTTCGGCTTCGCCT
>FAPY01009685.1:0-17342 GCA_900067975.1 Heliconius heurippa | reverse complement strand
ATTCATATTTATAACACTCCAATAGAACCTCGATTTCATCAAACCAATTTTAAATTGCAAATTTATTTCGCTCCTGTAAACCTATACATTTCATACATATGGTACGTTACGTTTTACGTTTTACCTCATGTAAGCTAGCACAAATTCATTAATATTCCGCTTGCGGCAGACACATCCGTGTTTTAAGAGAAAAATCAAAATCCAGGCTTTTTGCGTTATGCAGCTTTAATTTTTGGACGCCTTGTGTTGTGATATATTTGGGAAACATATCCAAATAGGTAAAGTTTAATCATTTAAAGCATAGCTTAATGTAATAAAATTGATTTTTGGTTTTAGGCTATATCTCGCATACGTAGCAGGGTAGGCAGAAGGGATTTGGGAATCTAGTGCTAAGACAACGGACCCGTTAAGAAACTCCCGTTTCCCAGTCTGGGAACCTAGTGTTAAGACACTCCGTTTCCATTTAGTTACGTATATGGTACGCAAAGGGTGGGTAGTTAAGGTTACTCAAGTTAAAGAGGTTACTTACCAGGACTTACTCCCGTATTTTCAAAAGGCGGAATTGAGGCAGGCCTTCCAACGCTTCGTCTATCTGTTCCTGATTGTTAGTCGAGGCATCTAACCTACGCTCCCACGGCTTTCGGTTTTCACCCCTCTCATTCTTTTCAGTACTGTTGCCATCCCATTGCCACTTTGACTTTCAAATTTAGAAAATCGATTGTGTAATTTAATAACCATATCCGGCCATTTCCGGAAAGTTGTCGGAGCACGGAAATATCCTGCAAACTCTTCAAATATTGACTGAGTGACCAATATTATATTCGAGCAATTAAATAGAAGTTTTTAACCAATATCGAAAATTTAAATTAGTATATTTAATAAACTAAAATAGCTTATATTATGTCTATGGAATATAATGACGTACCAAGACTTGTGGATCTCAATTCCTGCATAGTGCTATGTAGCGTCGAGTGTGTCTCTCAAGCTTAGCAATTTCCTTTGTGTGTTCCTAGGTATACTACATTGAAGTTAAGGGGGCTGTAATATATGTATTTTAGGTATTCTAATAACTGTAATATATACTTGGTGGATTATTTATATTTAATAAGATATTTGATTAATTTTATTATACTTTTTTAATGTAAGTATTTAACTTAGGTTATACATTTTTAGAAGACGTTTTGATAATTTTCCAGTAGTACGCGTTCACGACACGACATAGTACTATATATACACGATTAATCCAGTTCAAGAGTTTCATTTAAAATATTTAGATTTATCTTTATTTCCTCGCTATGGTAGAGAAAGCATAACATTGAGATCCTCTATATAATTTTTCAATAATTGGGAAAGTGGGGGTCAGAGTGTCGTAACACTAGGTTCTTTTGCACTGCTATAATGTGGTAGCATATGAAATGACATAAAGAGCGTTTTAAATGTAGTTGTGCTACTCAAAACACAATGTCTTGAATTCGGGAAGAAAATGGACGTTTTTTACTTCTTCTCGAAGTCGATGTCTTGTCTTTACATTACGGTCCCTATATATGATGAAAATGCTTTATTCATTGACTAGAATTGTGTGGAGGAAGGTCACGTAAAAAGCATGATGACCTCCTGATGAGAATGTAAAGGTTGATGACAATGGACGAGGCGAAAAATTTCTCCCTGGCTACCCCACTAGAGGTTCAGCGTAAAATATTACACTGATTACTAATATCTCATGTTTAACATAAAGTAACAAACATAAGTTTATAGATACCGTTCAAGTGCCACAGCCAATTAAGCTATACGTCGCCATCCCGCAGTTACTCTTTTTACAGCCGCGCCGTATAAAGAGAGCAAAAAAAAAGCTTTCCACAACTCCATAAACATTAATTCTAAACGCAAACGAAAGTTTGTTTTAATTTCATCGCGGACATCGTCGGAATAATTTGAGTGGTTCAATTTTTTTTTGGTTAATATTTTTTGTGATATTTTGCGTTACAGACATGAATTTTATTTCTTTATATTTCACGAAGCTATATATATTTTTAATAGTATTGTATTACGCCTTTTGGTCGAAAAAACGGAGAAAATGTAGTGTTTTAACATTTTTTTCATTGTAAACGCGACGGGCGGTTTTGACTTGAATGTTCTAGGGCGAAGCTATTTAACACTCTTCGTTATGCAAATCTTACTGTTATTGTTAATGTCATATAAATATAACTGTGATTCATCAAAGTAGTAATCGAACCTGTAACTATAAAGGATAAAATCAAACATTTTGAACTACGTCTCTATGGCCTTCACTAGATTTATGCTATATAAATAACTCAAGTTGTTGCGTGTTAAGTATTTTTGCGAGTGTACAAGATATATAATAATATTCGCAGTAAACTTTTTGAAATTAAAGCTTGGGAATGTTACGTATATATTTCTTTTATTACGCTCCGAGTTTTTATGAAAATGTAGTTCGCCTTTTTATTTTTCGCTTTACGATCATTTTATAGGTTACTTAATACTGTAGGGAATAGAGTGTTTCAACAGAAGATTCCCTTTGACTACCTTGGTAAGTGTGGAAAAGCCTAACTTTCCGCCAAATTCTGGAGGCAATGCCACTTGTTGATTGGCGGAAATTAACGCCGCGCTTTGATTGATTTGCCCAGAGGGAGAAAACATATTTCATTTCCTCGAATGGAAATCGAACCCACAACCTGTCACGTTTACGGTCACACCCTTGTGCTGCAGCACTACGACTCTGACCTCTGACTCTGACTCCGGCCTCAAGTCCTCTGACCTGATTTTTTCAACGAAAAATATATTAACACAAAATATTTCTACATCGGACCCAAAGTAAGATTCGACTTGTTTTTAATTAGATTCGTTGTTGGGATGTTTTATTTTTTCATTCGTTTCTCACCTTTCTTTAAAGGCCCTATAATGAGAAAAGTTTATATTCTTCGAAGCGTCGCGACAGAACTTTATGCTCTAGTTACTTGTAAGTGGCAATTTAAATTGCTAATAAACACTTTTGATTATTTTTATATAATTTATTTTGTTAAATAAATATAGTATTGTTGCGACTTTATTTCTGAAGCTAGATTCAATAGTATTGGGTTCGATTACAAGTCGATACAATCTGTATTTTAATATTTCAGTACAGTATGAGTGACTGATAAGGCACTTCCGAAAATACTGAGCGTAATATTTCGTATAAAATTTCTTAACTCGTGAACAAAAACCCTTTCTTGCAAAAACTTATGTTAAATCAACGTCATCACGAAGTAAATATTTCTTAAGGAAGGCAAATAAGACTTTCGCCTAATAATTAATACTCGCACTGAACGAGCGGAATGATAATAATTACACAACGAAAACCTTTCGAAAGTTGACTCAACTTGACATGTGTGGTTTAATTTATACGCGGAAGCGAAATCCAAAGTAACAGAAAAAGGGTATTTACCATTAAAAAAAGATCGTTTCCTCAACTTGGAATCGAATACACACATAACTACACCGGCCTCATAAATGCCTTGAAGTAGATATGTCTTGGTAATCGTTAATAAACAAATTATCAACAATTTCATGATTTTTACGGCATAACATGAAACCTAGTTATTTCCACCCAATAACGAGCCAATGTGCGGTGTTGAACTCCACAACTCAATACGTAATGCCTCCAGAATGCGGCGGAAACGGTGTTCTTAACACCAGGTCCAGATAGCGTGAAGTTAAAACATCTAATTTCAACAATTTTATAAAGAAACTAATTCTACATAACGCGCGCTCTCAACTAGCCCCTTAAATTAGCAACATCAAAATTTTGCATCGCATAAACTTTATAAAGAAAACACAAGCCAAGTTGTTTCCTCGTGAATTATTGCTAATTTATACAAAACGAATGATGACGGCGTACTTAGTAATTATACGGTGAATTAATGTCTCTAAAGTGTATTAGTTATGGCAGGCTTAGTCATGTGGCATGTTTCTAGAGCTACGGAATAAATTAAAATCAGCTTCACGCTTTATCCTGCACACAGCAGGGTAAGCAGAATGTAATGTTAAGAGTTAAGACACTCCTACCATTTTCCAACGAATTTTGGAGCGTGTTGAGGGCGGAACTCAACAAGGCGCTTTGCTTCAACACAAGAGAGGAGAAACGAAAATATAAATTTAAATAAATATCTTGTTTCCTCGAGTAGGGATCGAACTCACTTCTAGTTGCGTTTACAGTCACAGGGGTTCAGGCACCTGCACCATGGCTGGCCTCTACAGATGTTTTATATTCAATTATGTTTTACTTCAGCAGCATCAGAAAACCGGTCAAATGCAAGTCGTCTCGCATACTTAGGGTTCCGTACCAATGTCAGGATTCTTTGTGAACATGAAGTTATTTACGTTTATTTACGTTTCACTGCAAAGAAGAAAAGAGAAGCTGTATTAGGTTAGACGCGTCCTGTGCTATTGCTATAATGATAATTATACCAAATCAATTAAATGATAATACAATTACTAGCCGACCCGTGCAATTAACTCGCATATAATTACAATCAAACAATGAGCTATCTACTTATCTAGTATAAGAGAGCCTTATATTAATATTTGCTAGATCTATGTATTTACAATATAACAATTCAATGTTTATTTTTATACGCTATGAGCTTAAAGTCGATTTTAATTTCATAAAATATCTTATTTATCAGAAATATCTTCTATTAATACAAATTGCAAAGTGACTGACATACAGACAGATAAACATAGCCCAAACAGCTGAACTAAGAATTCTGTTTTTTTTTTATTTCCTATTCTAAAGCATCATTGAGCATTAAGTAAGGAATTTTGAGAAATCCACCAACCTTAGTCGAAAGTTCAAGAAAATATCTCTTAGGAAAATCGAAAACCACATGGGCAAAGCCATGGTAGGGTAGAGAGGAAACTTAAATTAAAAAATATTAATTTTTGGGGTTGGTTAAACAAAGCACAGAATTGAGTTTGACCTCATTAAGAAAGGATTTTCAAGCTCCACGAAGGCACTCCAAGAAGCTCACGCCAACAAGGAAATCAAGATATATATTATATACTAGCCTAATATATTATAGTCTTCTATATAATACGACACTAATAGAACTCTATAATCTATAATATATATTTTTTTATTTATTCTAGATTCACTACAATATTTCATGCACAAATTATCAAATTATAACAAAAACAACATAAAATTTATAAAAACAAAGTTAAAGTGAAATAAATTCTGCGGGAGTGTCACTTGTTACAAAAAGGTACATGTTTATATAAAATGGACATAAAAATGCGAAGCACTCAAATAATTTGGTCGATGCTCGCAGCGACATTAAGTAAAGTTTTGTTTTTGGGCGCAGATTTTTTTAGCTGTAAACTTTTTTGGTAATGTGTATTTTGAAACAAAAAATACTACTATTATTTTTTGTAATTAAGTGCTTTTTAACGTAACTTTAGAAAAAATGTTTTTAATGTGAGACCAGTCGAGGTAATTAAACGAGGCAGGTCAAGCGCGATGTTGGGTTTCGCCTCTCAACACACAATACCTACAGAATTCAGCGGACAGAAGTCCAGAATGCGACGAAAGTCTTTTACTACGTGCGGGATACAGCGTGAAGCTTAAAAAACTAGATCAGCCTGATATAAAACAGTCCACAGCCTTCCTCGATAGCTATACTATGCAATAGAAACATGATATTTCAATTTCAACCAGTAGTTCCTGAGATAAGTGCGTTTAACCAAATAAAATCTATATATGTAGATTTGTGTTACTATATTTATACTATGTAATCAAAGGCACTTCTATCATCAAAATTGATAATAACGACCACTAAGCCAGATATCTTCACGAATACGCCCCAAGCTACCTTTTTTCCCGAACAATTTCAAAATTCATTTGAGATCAATTACGAGGAGCTTACTCGGGTTCCATTATACAGGATTACCGGTTATTGTATGGATTAACGTTATTATCACAAGATGGTGTATTCGCATAATTAGATACAATTTAGCAAACAAAAGGCTTTTGTCGATAAATAAATGTAATCATTGGGAATCTTGTGGTTTCGTGCTTAAGGTTTTTGGTGATTTTGAGGTGGTAATAGGTTCTAAGATCATTTAAGGTATGAGAGGTTATTAGAAAGTATGGAAAAGTGCTGTTTAACAGGCGTACGCTCAATTTTGAAGGAAGTGAGTGGTGAGTGGAGGAACTCAACGCCATGCTTTGCCTCGTTACCAGAAGAAGGAAATGAAAATATTAAATATTTCAATTTCTCTGGTAGGCATTGAACCCACAACCTGTCGCGTTTATAGTCCCAGCGCCACGACTGGCCTCGCCATGTACGACTGCATATTCTGTATACACTTTAATTTTATTGTTATACCAACACATTTTATATAGGTAAATGTATGATAAAACATAACTGGCAGTGCGCCCTATAAAGTGCCTATTTACTTTTTTTATGATATATTACGTTTGTTATAATAAATAATACTTCCTTTTTAGGGCGAACGAATTAATTATTTCCTTTGTATTCGGAAACAATGAGAATTGTTAATGAATGGCGCTTTTTATCATTCCTCGTCTATTGCAAATTCATTCTGCAGTAGTGTTTCTTGAAGAAGCTTGATGATTTGCTAATTACAAGAAAATATTTTTTCCCCTATTATTTATTCTTGACACGACTGGCCCAGTGCCAATGTTTATCCTTGAGACAGATATAGATGATTCGATATGGTAATATTCTAAATATTGTGTGAAATTATTGTCATTTTTTGTCAGAGAAAGGTCCGTTTTATTTTTGAGATACTTTCACCGAAATATTTTTTATTTATTTATTTATTGAACTTGGGGTTAATACTGTTAGCTCTACTGGCTTTTACAGCGACACCGAGTAAGTATGAAACAGAGTACTCTGTCCCTGGAAAAATGCAAGCTCTGTACGTCTGTAGTATGTGAGGAAGTCGATGGTTTCAAGAAAAAACATTTTTATATATTTGCGTAAAAAATTATTGCTATCAATTAACGGATGCCACCCGTAACCACGGACTACTGCAAAAAGTGTCGGGTTCCAAAGAGTGTACAAAACTAAGTATACGCAATTATTCCAATTTAAGTTTAGTTTAAACCCCATTAGAAAGGTATGAATCGTTCAAAACTTATTGAATCATTTAAGAAGTAGCAGCAAAAGCTTTCGCATAAAAACCTACCTACTTCATTTCAATTTCTCCGTCATTGTAAAAATTCACGTCAAAAATGGATTTCCAGATAATAGTTTCGCGGGGAACTCCCAACCATTTCATTTGAGTTGATTAAAGTTTTTTTCTCTCAATAAGACTTTCAAATATAAAATCATGCCTCGATTAAACATTAAAATTTAAGTTCGTTAACTATTTTATTGTTTATTTTTTTTGATTACTATTGCTATTATTTCGTATTTTATATTTAAAAACTGTATAAAATATTTAAACTAACATTTTTTGGTTAAAAGATTATCTTTTTTTTATTATTAAGATTGAGACCATCATGGCGCAGTGGCACGGAATATAAGTGGTTATGCGTTCAATTCTCACCTAAGGGAGTAAATAATTTTAACAAGTTTTACAAAATAAAGCGCAGCCTTCGGTTGCACTACTCAACACGCAATGTTCCGAATGAGCTGGCGGAACTGCTTCTACCCAAAAAAGAAAACCACTTAGAATAAACATTGAAACCACAATCCCACCCACATTTTATAACTTTAATTACAATACAGTTTTGTAACTGCAGGAAATGCCTACACAGCTCTCAACGTTTGCACAAGACTAGTTATTCTAGTTCCGTTTATCTTTGCCCATGATAATAGTCTACAGTTTGACAGTGATGTTGGAATTGTGCTGTCAACAGTGCTCCTTGAGAACTGATTATTTTGGTAATTATTTTTCTTATTTAACAACTAATAGTAAAATATGTAAGGAAAACCAAAACAGAATATTTTATATTAATTATGTTGTTTACTTATCGACACCAGTCGTGATGCAAGGACATAAAATGTGGCTGTAAGCGCGACTGGTTAAACCCGTATGACCAGATGGGGAAAACCTTTTTCTTCTTTACTTTTTGGACTCTACACTAGAAACACTATTAGAATTGGATTTCTTGATTTTTTTTACGGCAACAGCAAGACAAGATTTTTTATTATAGACAGTACAACAATCCTTAACGTCCACGCAAACAAAGTCGGGGATAACGACTAGTACTCTATATAATAATAATATATCTCATCATACTTAAAACGAAAACTGGTACAAGCAACGCTCACGATGTTCATTTTCATTGTCATTAAAAGAATAGCACTCAGTCGTATTTAACCCTACTTAAGTTCCCTCCACGAGTGAGCCCTAGAAGTAATTAAATAATTTTACATTGTAAAATAATGTTATATGAAAGAAGGTTTGTTTAAAATGTATTTATATCTTCTATATGTAATTATGTACTTATATACTAATATCAGAACTATACGGATATTTATTAAATATTCTTTAAAAATATCTATCGTTCATTTTTACAGTTGTTTATTACACTATCACTGGTAGACAGCGCCCAGGGTTGAGTTCCGCCACTCAACACGGATGTCTTGAAAATGCTACTTTTTTTTAGTTAGTACTATGTCACTACTTATAACATAATTTGGTAGTAAAAATATAAATAATATATGTATATAACCTCATAGAAGTGTCAATACTAGTTATATTGTCAAGTATTCTGCCAAATACTTGTAAACTGTTCTAGTTTATAGCTAGTGAAATTAATGGACGTACGAGACTTCCGTTTTAGAAATAAATCGCTTCTATTTTTCTCTATAACAGAGTGAGATTTACAAGTAAATAAGAAACATTCATTATAAGAGGAGTTTTTTTTAATTTGCGGAGTCTTTTACCTGTATAGTTGCGCAACCCAATGTCATGCTTCATTTACCTAAGCGGAGAAATGCAAATAAATTATAGTGAAGATCTGTAGCCCCGTGTCCAATTTCCCCATCTAATTTTCGAGATATTGCATGTTGAGTGGAACTTAACGCTGCACTCTGTCTATACAAATTACATACAAATTAATACAAAGTGTAAAACTATTAAAACACCTTTAACTTACAAGAGAAATATAAACTTAAATGTAAGACAAGTATTTGCAATGCAGATTTGAATTCTAGTTGGACTTACTTATACCTCAGCTTTTATTTATATAAGTAAATTTAAATTATAATGCATTTTCTTTGATATAATAAATATTTTAAGTTAGTAGGTTTTAATTAGATAATTCCCTTTATATACCGATCCCGATATCTATGGATTTTTAAATGTTGAATATTTGTTTATTCTTGTTCTTTTTTTAATAAATTTTCTTAATTTTAGACATATTGCGTGTGAATATCAGTCACGTTTTGCTTAATAAATAATACAATGAAATAAAAATTATTCATTCCCCGAGAGAGAATCGAACCCACAACCGTTGCGTCGCAACCATGGCTTCGTAATAATATAATTTCTATATATACCTTCCTACATACGGGATGCAGCATGAGAGCAATAAAAATATTATTAGGTATTTTTAGTCACAAAATTTCCTACAGCATTTTGTCTAGCATTAAATCCAGTAGTCTCTATATTACACGAGTGCTTGCGCTATTTTGATAAGATAAGCTCGTCGGATGTTGACTGAAACTCCACTATCCGTATGTATTAATTTCGACAGCTTTAGTCGAAGTGAGATAGCTTGTGCTGCTTCAATTGAGTGTAAATTTGAAATATACTTGTTTATTTGAGTGCTTGAAGTGTTTTTTTTTAGCTTTTACCTGTATCTCGCACGTAGCAGGGGAACAGGAACTGAAAAACCTTCTGCCGGGTTCTGGAGGCACTGCGTGTCGAGTGGCGGAATTTAACGCCGGGATTTGCCTCGAATGAGCCTCTGCGCCAAGAGTCCCACAAGTCCAAACCACAAGTCGCGTTTACAGTCACACACATTTGCTAGTTGCCGCCACGATTGGCCTAAATCCAAATGTTCTTTCTTATACTTCTTCAACAAAAAAAATATTATTTCTTAAATAACCCAAATATTTTTATAGCTACTACCAAAACAACATAATGAACACTTCACTGCTACATTATTAACACGGTTCCTCGCAAAACAATAATAAATACAACTCCATATTAATTCACCAACGGAATAGTAAACATAAGCAATCATTCTGTTTATCTTGCTCATCTTGACAGCTTTATTTTCCCGCCAAAACATCTCTTAACATGTTACACAGATTATAAATGACAACAGATAAAGTAAACGCCTGTAAATCACGACTCTGCTTTTATTTGTCAACGCTTATCCCGGCGCGGTGAATGATGGGAGCTCATTAGTGGGACTCCGGAGGGCCATTGAGGGCAGGCCTCCTTGAGAGGCATTTGTACTAGTTGTGATAAATGGCCGGTCAGTTAGCCCGGGTGAGTTAAGACAGTGGATGTTAATAGTTTTTTTTAAGTTGATGTTGATTTAAAATTACGTCGTAAAATGGATGAAAATATCTTTGTAAGTATTATAAATACTTATAATAAAATTTTAATGAATGTTATATGTTAATATCTCAATTTTTTGCTCATAGCGAAGCAGGCAGTGTTCGCTCAACTTTCGAAATATTACGTACTTAGCGGCAAAACTCAACATCGCGTTTTCCTTATTACATCAAGAAAACGAATATAGATAGAATCATTTCACCGCGCGGGAGTCGAACCTACAATCATCGCGCTTATAGACAGACGCTGTCCCACTGCTCCACGATGACCTCAATGACATTCATTACATTACAATTATAAAAATTATAGCAAATACAATATCACATTTCGCACACAAATAACAAAATAATGTACAAATGATATTTAAATTCAAAATGGCTTTCGGTTAGCAAATGAAACTAATTTATATTAATTACCATATTTATTTATGAACATAATATTATTGGTCCTATTTTACATGTAAACTATTATTTCATTAATCATAAAAATTTCACAGATAAAAATATAACAATGATAGCACAAGCCTATATACCTAAATGATATAAAAAAGTGTTACAATGCATTTTTATTTGTGGTTTCTTTTTTAAATTTCTTTTTACAAATTATGTACTACTGGCACTACGTGGCTTCGCCCGCATAAACATTTTATATTATAGCAAAATTTATACAAAATTTTCATATAAATTGTAGTTTGTTATTTTGATGTATAAGCTATTTTTCTGTAACGAATCATCCGCAATCATTTAATGCCCATGTTAGATGTAACTGTAACCGTAATACAACTTTCAGCTCAAATCGGACACTGAGTAGTGGGTATAATTGAACTTGCAATATTTCACATACTAATAGCTTGTAAAAAATAATAATAATATAGGATAACTGTAAAAATAACTGTAACTATAAAAATTGTAAGATCTTTGATTTTCATAAATGTATAAAACTATTACGCGATTAATCCGTTTAAATAGTTTCATTCACAATCTTGAAATATGTACTTAATATCTGTCTATAAATTTTTCCTATTGTTATCGAACAGAATATTATGTTAAATTCTATTTTTGACATGCCGTAGTATAAGTGCATTTAAAGATATTGTACTATGATACTCAGTGGCGGAATCTAACGCCGCTTTTTTTGATAACACCTGATATAAAGTTTAGTTTTTAAAATGTTACACAATTATTATGTGATGAATCTTTTACATTTTATTATATTAATTTGTTATTAATAGTTTCTAATTGATAAACTATTAATAACAAATTAATAGTTAAAATTAAAAATAGGTTTACTAAATAAGTGTAGTCGATATTAAATTATTTTAATAATATATATTTATTTATATACAAAAGCAGACTTTATAAAATATCACATTGCACATAGAGGTTGGCTTCAATTATAAAAGAAACAAACACAATTTATTATCTTTATTTAACGGACAAATATTTTTAAAAAGTAACAAGGGTTCAAACATTCATAATGGATTTTTTCATTTAAATAATAATAAATATCGATTTCAAATCATTAATAAATCCGTATAACAGATAAAATACATAATATTAATAAATTTTATAAAACTGATAACACTAAAAGGGAAAATATATAAATTTATTTTCTTTTTTAATTCTTAATAAAAATTGTACTAAATATACAGCCAACCTATAAAGCAAAGCGTTTTTTTTTATATTATATAGTACAAGAGCACGAATATTCTTCTTGTTCCCTCCTTTCGTCGTTTGATATGCGAATGTTAGACGATGAACCGGTTGACTCCCAAAGTCCAGGTGTTTCTATTATCTTTAAAATAGTAAATAATATTTCTTAGTTAATAAAGTATATATCTGAATAACTTATAAAAGATATTTTTTACTTAAAAAGCTTTAGATACGAACTTTTAATGTGAAACTTTAATATTTTAGACATCAGATAATGGATGAATACATAACTATACATTTTTCAAAAACTAACGATAAAAATTGGCAGTAAAGCTGCAATAAGATGAGAAAAACCATTCATACGTAAAAATGCACTCTTCATTCCCAAATGATTTATTTAATTTTATATTGAGGACGATTTAATTATTAATAATATTTATTAACTGCAATATAAAATATTATGCTTTACCTTCTGTACAAGTTCCTCGAATGCCAAATTGATACCTTCTTGTGTTTTCGCGCTGCTTTCAATAAAGAGCATTCTGTGTTTTTGTGCGAACGCCTGTCCCGCTTCCCTTGATACGGCGCGTGGCTGATGTACAAATATTATTAATATTAATACATTTTAATTAGGTTCACGAATTTTCCAATACTGTAGGGAACCTATTGTGAAGGCACTGCGTTCCCCACTTTCCACCGAATTTTCAAGACATTGCGTGTAGAGTGACTGGCACTAATACATTGCTATGTAACTTGATGATTCAAAAGTGTTTCATTACAAAATGGCCTAATTGAACAAAGAATACACTAAACAAAAACAAAACAGCTAACTAAAAACTGAATAATTAATATTGGATTGGATGCCTACGACTTTAAGTATGAGGCTTTCACCATCGAAATCATCAAAGGAGTACTTATAATTAAAATATTCCAATAGCTTTTGTCTATTTCGACAAGATGCCATATTAGGATTCATTGCCCTACACGAAGTATTTTTTTAAATTAATGGAAACTAATAAGGCAATTTATGTCTCACTAGTTAAAAAAAATACAGAGGAAATATTAATAGAATTTCAGTATTCTATTATATTTTTAAAATTTTTATTAAGGACTACGTTGAACTCGCAATAGTAAGCCGCATACTTGTATTTTCATCAACAAATAGTAAAAAAGTATGGGCCGAAAGGACCGATCGAGTAGAAAGGATTGAAATGAACTCGCTTAGTTCTAGGGAGCGAGCGGAGAAAAATAATAACGAAATAGAAAACTCTTTATTGGTGGAAATGTAAGCCTTCATTCCCTTTCAAACTGGGTTGATCGAGGCACGTCGAGCTAACCGGGCTTTAGAAATCAATATGAATTAAATTTTATCAATAAACACTCACGTTATTAGGATGTTAAGATAATGCAATCTATTTTAGTTTCAAATATAGCCAAATGTCGAGATAACAAACAAGTAGATAAACATTCATATAAATAATTATTAATTCATATGATTTGAGTGAAATAAACATAATCTATTTGTAAATGTGTAAATAAATATTAATTTTAGAGCAGATTCTATCGATATTTATAAAAAGAGTGATAGAACTCATTGTTTGATGAACATAATAATGAAGTCAATGTTATAAAAAACCCTTATAGCTTTTCGTTGCGGTGTCGCGCGAAACGAATAAGCTAGGAATTAGCTTAAGATTTTTTTAATTCGAACCAGTAGTTTCTGAGATTGGCGGGTTCAACCAAAAAAACTCTTCAACTTAGTAGGAACCTTGGAGATTGGAGACTAATGCTAACCATCCTCTGTTGCCTATTCCGTCCGAGGAAATCAAAATATGAAATATTTCAATTCTTCGACTGGGTATCGACACGCAACCGTTGCGCTTACAGTCGTCTCAATAGGACCCTGCGCCACGACGGCTTTAATATTAGCATTCATACGCCTTTATTTTCGTTTCCAGTCAAATACTACCCAAAAAAAGGGACCTAAAACAAAAAAAAATATATAATTACTTACTTTGTCAATTTTGTTGCCAACTACAAGACAAACTATGTTCTTCTTAGTTGAATACACTTGCAACTCTTCAACCCACTCGTTGAGCTTCTGCAGTGTTTTCGGTTCGGACACGTCGTAGACTAAAATTGCACCGTGTGCGTCTCTAAAACGATAATATACATTCACGTTGTATCCCGCATATAGCAGGTTAGGCAGAGAGGATGTAGTGTTAAGACACTTAGTTCTCTGGAATTCGAGAAAATGCAATATGCAATGTGGCGGAACTCAACGCCACACTTTGTTATAAATACCCTAGTGGTAGACATAGTTTTTTTAACTTCACGCCGTATCCCGCATAAACCAGGTTATGTAGAGATAGAGATCTAGTGTTAACACAGTTGATGTTGAGGTTGTATGTTGAGTTGGGGAACTTACGTCACTCTTCTAGAGAGGGAAAATGAAAATAATGTTAAATATAACCATTCTCCAGAGCAGTGTAGAAAAAAAGTAATAAGCAAGATTATCTTAGAATTAAATATTTTCTATTCTAAGACTTGAATGCATAATTACAGCATTTAGCGTTACACTGTAGAGGATACCAGGGAACAAAGAATTAAGATATTTCTTTACAATACTATGAGGAAATTAAGAAGAGGAATTGAACCCACAACCTGTCGTGTTTAGTGGTACTATACAAAAAAGATAAATACAAAATTAAGGCTTCACGAATGCTATGAGACCTGATTGTCTACATCACTGTTTTTAAACCTCATCCCTACACACAATAATTAAATAACCAAAAAATAATAAATTGTAACAAAGATTAGTAATAATGGAAACGTTAAAAACATACATTTTACTATTTGTTATTATTACATAATTAATCACACAATGTAAATTATATGTGAAAAAAAAAAAAATTCATTTGTCTAAGCGGAGATGAGATCCATTAACATCAGATATTATCCCATTGCACCACAATGGCTTCAATAAATGTTTCTTTATTTTGCCTGATGCTGTTTTCTGCACATAGCAGGGTAAACACACAGAACCTAGAAAGGAACCTAGCAAGAATTCAAGGTCACACTGCCTCATTACCAGAGCTAGGATTTGAATATATTAAAAATTTTATTCCACAGAATAGGAATGAAGTCTATAACCATCACATTTACAGTTGCACACTTAGACCTTGTATCACAATGGTCTCACAAAATGATTATTTTAATATTTTCACGGATTATATAAATTCTTACCTATAAAAACTGTTTGTCAATGTTCTGTATCGCTCTTGACCAGCTGTGTCCCATATACCGAGTTTGACTTTCAAGCCATTCACTTCCATAACCTTACATTTGTAATCAACTCCGATTGTTGCTGGGAATGATGAATTATAATCCCCAGTTGTGAACGCTAAGATAATGCTAAAATTGAATTCATCATGAAAATTTTAAATATATTTAAGTATTTAAGAATAAAAAACTAAATCTTTTTGTAGAAAATTCAGCTTCATATTTGATGCAAGTGACTTAAAAGCAGCAATCGGAATTGGAAGCATTATGTAGAGGGAACTAAGAGTTAAAACACAATGTCGCACAATTTCCATTTTGTTTTAGAGACATTGTATGTTGAGTGGCAGAACACAATACCACACTATGTTAATCAGAATGAGGAACTACAATAATATAGATATAATCCTTCCCCAGAGTGGGATCTGAATTCAGAACTGCAGTGTTTTGAATCAGATCCTGTGCTACTGCAACATGACAGTCACAAATATAATTTAACAACTAAGTAATCTGTTTCATTTAAATAAATCAAGGTCTAATACATATATAGTCACGCAATAATATATTATATTGATAATACTATTTAACAAAACCAATACCTGTTTGAAATTGCTAATTTTAAATCAGTTTATTGTATCTAATCAGCAATTGTAGAAAGTAATCCTTTTCTTTTGGTATAGCACATACTTATTTTTTATGGAAAAGTGCAGCATTTTGTGTAGAATTTCTATCATAAATAGTATTTTACCTGTATGAGTCATGCAGATTATAACTGGCTATAGAAACTCACCTAGATTTTCCAACTCCACTCTCTCCAATTACTAATATCTTAAGCGTAGTAACGCAATCCATTCTATATTACTGAATCAATCTAAACTATTTTAAATCAAAATAAAAAATGTCTATATTTCACTTCTTTGTTCCACAAATACGGAAATGTCACAATTATCTTGTGTAAAAGGAAAAAAACTAAATTTAAATATTATAAATGACTTTGTTTACAGAAATTATAAAATAAAATTAGTTTTTTAAACTGAAATTATTGAAAATTATCGTAAATAGTTTGGAAAACAATGTTGACGAAATTGACATCTGACATTTTGCGTCTTGAAATTACAGAATGACGTTATCACACGTTTTGTTAATGCTTGTTGTTTAAGATATAAAGTTTAGGTATGCTATTAGAGTTTCAATTTTTTTATTTATAAATGCAGAAAATTAATATATATACATAGAAATTACAATAAAATATTTTTTTCCCTACGAAAAAAGTCTAATAATGTTAAAAATTATTTAAGTAAACACATGCGCTTAGTTTCTTGTGTATTCAAAAAATATTAGACCAAAAATTACATTTTATTTTGTGAATAAACTGAAGACCCATCAAAAGTATAATATTGTCTCTGTTCCATTTTGATCAGTAAATTGTTTAACTTAGGTGTCCGGAATATAGCTTTCGAACTACTTTCTTTTTTTAAATATGTATAAGTATGTGTAATAAGTTATGGAAATCTCACAAATTAAGTATAATATTTAAGAACATTTACAGAATAAAGATGTATGGAATTATTATCTACAGAATGTCATGCAGGATAACAGCTAGTTTATATAATAATTAAAATTTACCTTGAAATTAATTAAATTCACATTGAAAAGGCAACTATTACTTACCAGCTCTTCTCAGCAGAACTGCCTTCCCAGCAGCCGGTGGTAGCTGTTTTTTGTCTATTTGAATAAAGAATATTTAGAATATGAATTAGATGAAAAGATGGCGAATAAGTTTTTTGTTGAACAAACGCGCACTGTATACTCTCTGGTCGCTGGTGGACTAAAGACTGATACAAAACGATTGCTTCTAAGCGAAAACAA
>FAPY01009679.1:0-11458 GCA_900067975.1 Heliconius heurippa | reverse complement strand
TTTTGAACACACCTCGTATATATGCGGGTTACAGCGTGAATTTGCTTCCTCATAAAATCAGTTACATATACATGACACAGTAGTGATGGTAAAAGCGTGTCAAAAATGATATTATCATTGCGGAATTGAGGTCACAAACACGTAAGTTTCGTGGCAAGCTCCATGGTGGACACTTTCCCCGTTTACGCAATGAGGTGCTGTGAGCCTTTTGAAATTGTATAGTATTATTAGTTTTAAGCTGTATCCCGCATATATCAGGGTAGTAGGAGGGAATCTTGTATTAAGATCACCATTTAGTGTTGAGTGGCGGTACTCAATCCTGAGTTTTTTATTGTCATCAGAGCGGGGCAATGACAATATTTGATTCCCTCGAATGACCGTCGCGTTCCACGACGACGTTATTTTCTTTTTTGTTTCAATATAGTTACTTCTAAAATATCCTAATATCCCTAAACTCATCAAGACGACAATACTAAGTTACGTTAATTTTTATCTGTTACGTAAAATTCACAAACGAACCCGCTACCCTACAAATACTAACCACAGTACAACCATTTGCTATAAAGTATATTACGCAAACAATAATTATGTAATTACATATTGAACTGCCCTTCAAAACATAGAACAAGAAGCCTATCAAGTGATATTACGTCGCGAGATCAAAATTTTAAAGCAACCCTCCCCCTTTCACCCTCCTTTCCCCCCTTCCCCTCTCCCTCTCCTCTGTCGTTCACCCCTTTGCCTAATTTCTATGGTGCATACTATTTTTGGCGAGACTCCAAATGAAGGGGTTGTGTTTGACTTTGATGTGGCGCAGTGGCGTTATGTTTTGTGTGTACTGTAGAGGTATACTGCGGTGGTTTACAGTTGAATTCTCGCTTGTATGTTATAGCTGATATATGACAATTTATTTTTTCTTTTAATTTCATTTCGTTATCACTATCTTAGGCTGTAAAGCTAAAAAATGAAAAAAATTTTTTTAAAAAGAATAAAAAATTATATACAGAAACTGCTAGTATGTATAATATTCTTCATGGAGTAACTGGAGCGCTTCCACGTGTCTATCTAAATAATCCCTTCTTCTTTTGTTAAGTTAAACTAAATAGGTATGCCTAAAAATCCAGTAATCTATTGGATGAACTATTTATTGCACCCGTTCTCCCCTATTCACTGTCACGTAACTGGGAATGTTACGGAACTCCGTAAACGAAAATATTTGATTTCCGTAATAAAAAAATATCCGTAACCGAAACCGGAAAAAAAAAATATCATACAAACTGTCAATAACCGAATCTAATGTTCTCAATAGTTACCAAATTTATCCGAGACGGATAATGCCAAATAATTTTATATTCGTAATCGAAATAAAAACCGATATAGTAGTGTTCCTCTTATATCCAAATCCGTAATGTTACATCCGTAATACGTACATATCCGTAGGTATATATGTAAGCCCCAAGACAAGCCGCATTTGACTCTTATCTTATACTAAAGTACCTATTTCGACCATGACTACACCATTGGAGTACTAGTGCCAAATTAAAAATCCTGTCATCTGCTGGTAGATATCAAAACAATAAATTAATCCGATTTCCGGATCCGGAAAATATTAAAGAAACACTCTACACTAAAGTAAAAATTACAATGCATTTTGGCTATAGCTTCGAGGTGGGGCAGAGTCTGACTGAGAACGTGGTGATTTTCTGTTCAATCCTCAATCAATTAAAATAAAATATATCTTTTCATTTCTCTGCTTTGCTACGATAGAATATTTTTTGAATTCGGCCGGTAAGAAAAAGTTACCTTATCACTCTCTTTATTCCTAGATATATGCGGGATAAAGCCTGAAGATGAACGTAAATTAAATCAAATTATGCTTTTTAATATTTAAGCACATTTCTTTTAACCTTTAAGTACATTGTTTTTTTATTATTACAGATTTACGCGTCAGTCCCGGCGCAGGCGCGGGGCCCTCCGCGGAGACTCCGCATCTCCATCATGCACCTCATCATCATCACATGGTAATCACTAGATATGTGAAACTACTACTACTTTCGTTGTAGTTGAAGTATTAGTGACATAGGTATAAAAAGTACCGGGGTTTTTTAATGTGCTATTTATTAAATGTGCTATAAAGCTATCGATAAGATAATGATATAGACATGGATTCAATATAAGAAGGAATATTTGAAGATTTTCTAAAAGCAAGATTTAATTTTGTCATTAACATTTGGGTATTTGGGGATAATTTTTAACAAAAAATTGGGGACACTACTGACGAATTTTCGTCTTATAACCCCTAAAAGAGAATGAAGACATTTGGCGTGGATATTATTTGGAAACTTCGGTTATAGTTTTGGATCTTGTTTTCTATAATGTCTAAAAACTAGGATCTTTAACAAGTGCATCTTACCTACACTGATTCTAGCTTCACGCTGTGTCTGTGGGAATCTAGGGGTGGAACCCTACGAAGCTGTTTGCATGTTATCATTCCCTTGAGAGGGAATGGAACCGTTTACAGTCAGTCGCTGTAATGAAGTGAATAAAAATTTTCAAACAAAAATTGATTCTAATGAGCTCGCCCCTTATTTCAGGACACAAACCCTTTGGAAGGATCAGCGCCGTTAGTGGAGTCTGTAGTGAGCAACGCGGGCTCCTCCGACGGGGAGCTGTCCAGCAAGCCCGGTGACAGCCCCACAAGGAAGAGACGGCGGATCTCAAGACACCTGTCGTCTGGTGAGTTGCATAAACTTTATCGGTTTTTTTATATTTTACTAAAGTAAACAGATAAAAAGATCGTATATCTTCCATCTACATATAGCGATAGTTAAGTTATGTTTTATAATTATCCAATTTTTAATGGGAAAAAATATATTTGCAGGTGAAAGCAACGTGTCGGTCGCAGCGCCGCCCGTCGAAAGGCGGACGCCGCGACATCACTACCAGCCACCGTAAGTGTACCCAACACATACATACAACTACACATACACAAACCCACACATACATACCTTCTTCTTCGTGTCAATGATTGGAGAATTCATACATACCTTTACTATGGCTGACCGACTGGACTTCAAGTCACAAATGTCATGGTTCTAATGGTATTTCAATGTATTGATAATTAATGAAAAGAAGTGCATTACATATCAAAAGAGACGGTCTGTAATAGTCCATCAAATAATAATAATAATCACAAAAAAACCAACTCACGGCGTATGACATCAATAAGTCTGAATTCCTATTGCAGTCGTCGCGTCCGCTACTTAAGCGGCAACGGCGCGGGCGTGTGGCACGAGCAGCATGCGCCGCACGCGCACCCGCACCAACATCCGCACCAACACGCGCACCAGCACGCGCACCAACATGCGCATCAACATGGCGGCCATGCGCACCAACATGCGCACGTTGGACACGCGCCACACGCGCACGCGCACCCCGCGCACTTGCAGCACGCGCATCACACGCCCCTGCTGTTGGATATTAACCAGGTGAGATTATAAAAGGACGGGGAGACAGACAAAGGGTAGAACTTAAAGACATTGGAAAAATGGGAGAGAAGATTATTTTTTTGCTCTGAGGAGGAGATCTTTAAGGGATTACGTTAGAAACACAGAGCTTAGTTTTTTGTTAATTGTGGTATTTCAGATGTCGTTACGTGGCGCTCGTCTCAGCGCGCTGTCGGGCAACGTGGGGTGGCCGCACGCGCACCGTGACCACCCGCCACACCCCGCACATCCCGCACACCCTGCGCGGACACAGGTATGAATACCCCCCAGCCTAGCCCTCTCCCTACCACTATGTCCTCCCTCATAACACCACTGTCATCCGCCTTATGAGTTGAGACCTATTAAGGACATCTCCTCCGACCCTAACATTACTGTTCTTTACTCTCCTCCCATCCTCTGTTATACTAGTGTTACTCATACATATATGTATGTATTATACATACGATGCGTATGTATGAGTGAAGAGTGGTTAAATTATAAAAGAAATTACGTTTAAATTACGTTTTTTTTGGACAAGTAATAAAATAAAAAAACATTTATCAAGTGACGTCAACCAAGCTGGCGCTGATTGTCTTTTTGTTCACTACATAACCAACGCCATCTTGTGTCTATATTTTTTTGTATTTTAAATTTTAAAGATAGAAGTATTAGGTATTTAATTATTTAACCGCTCTTTTCATTTTTGTTTTTATAATTATTGTATTTGATGTAATTGCAGGGATTTTTAGAACTACCATTTCTTGATCATAACGTTCTTTGAAATAAATTATATTTTTTTAATCATGGCGACACTCAGCTATTGTGAATTCTTTATTTTCTTTTTTAGTTCTGAAAATACACGAAACACTATCAGATATTATATTTTTTTAATACAAATAACAAATATTACAGTAAAATTCATTACATTGTCTTGTAAGTTAGTTAAGATCATCCGAATTTTATGTTTAGTCTGTAAGTTACACAGATTATGCTAAGTTAGAAAATATGACCAAAAAAAAACATTAAGTAAACAATTTTTGGTAATATTTTTTTATTAAATAATAAAATAATTCTTATTTTGACAATCTGGGCATAGCATAGACACTTGAAGATGTTAAGTTCTGGAACATACTGGATTTAAACATTATAAGGATGTATTTTAAGACTTAGACTTAAGTACAGTGATAAAGAACTGTGAGACTAATTTTTTCATATACATGTTAAATATCCCTTTTTGACTTAATAAGATGACAGAATATCGTCTTAATATAATACAGTCTCACGGTTTTTTTACAATAAGCTATTGCACAGAACGTGAAACGTTATATATTGAGATTAAATATCGAAAAACAAAAGAATAAACAATATCAGACAATTTAAGAAAGAGACGAAATTAAAAAACTTAAGTAACTCTTAAAACAGATCTCTTAGAAAGACATAGCGGAACTTATTTGTAAGAATTAGATAGAGATGGAATTAGAGTGTTATATAACGTTTGACGGGGTTGAGCAATGGTGATCGCGTGGTGGTACAAGCGGGGCGTGGCGCTGCAGGTGGCGACCGTGGCGGGCGAGCTGTGGCCGGCCGTGCTGCCCGCGCTGCCGCACGCGCACCTGCGCTACCAGGTACATCGCGATACCACACTCACACACACAGAGACCCCCAACAACACCTAGACATCTCTACACATATTCAAATATCTCCAAACACCTTCAAACATGTCTAAAGACAAGACACACAGATCCAAATCCACCCCTCAACACGTTTAGATACATCTAGATGTAGGAAGTGTCTAGACACTTCCTAAAATCTCCATACACGCACATGTATCCCTCCACAAATATCCACAAATTTCCAAATTCCACATAACACTGTCTAATAAGAGTTTTTAATTTTCTTTACTTAAGGATATAATCAAATACTGTAGTTTATGATCCCTTGGAGAATTGATATTACCTTCAAAACTCCAAGTCCTCATTTAAAAAAAAGTTCACCTTTGACAGTTTAATTCCCATGTTTCAAGTGAATCTTTTATTTATGACTAATTCTTTTCAAGTTTGACTAATCTTCTTAAAATTCCCTTTAACAATTCAGTTATTCCTCCTTGTTTTCATATCACAAACAGCAGACTTTATAATACATTTTATAGTTTTAGATTTTTGAAAACCTATTCATGTATTATATTGATACTTAGATGATTCTTTTTCTTTCTATTGAATAATTCTTTAAATTTGTCCAAAAGCTTGCATATTTAGCCTCCCTTTTTCACGACTCTCTAGACTCGTTATAACAGCATCTTTGGATATACTAAATACTTTTGTTACTTTTTAGTTATTGTAAGTCCATAAAGTTACTACAGTATTATTAGATTCCGTAATAATACCTGTTTGTCCTTAATATCGTTTTTTATCTTTGCATTTGTTTTCTTGGATAAATATAACCAAAGGTCCACCCACCAAGCTCTCCCCACACAGACACACAGATAATTTTACTCATGGGCCTAGAGGCGCGTGCATGCAACAAAACCGTTGATTTGGAATCTCTAGAACTTTCCATTACCCCTTCTAGCTTGGTAGAACATTTTGTAATTTATTTGTACACGCTTTGTTTTAAATTTACAACTACCGTACATCTTGTACTCCATCAGATTCAGGAGTTCTTTTCCTGGAATGGTTTTTATCATTCGTGATGGTTCACAAAATGGTCGCGGTCGAACTCGAAGCGTGATTTTGAATATTGTTTATGTAAAGCAAGAGATTTTAGATCAATGCACCAACTCACATTGCACCGCTGCATCGTCTGCGTATAGTTAGGTCGCTGCAGCTTCCTGCCTGACCCGGGGCTCTCGTTAGCGTACATTAGATAGTGTCTTAATATAATACTCGTATAGATATAAGGTCTTTGTTAACTGTGCGTGGCTGTGACCTGTGGCTTGTCGATTCTTCTACGACACACTTTTATACAGCCTCCGCCCTCACGTGATTTGTGACATCTATCTTTGATAATTTAAATAAACTTTCAACAGCTGATTGATAGAAGAAATCACGTCAGGGTTGTGTTTTTTATGTAATTTGGTCCCGTTTTCGTCCCTATTACAGCTTAAGGTGTCTGGTGTTGCTTAGATCACTCTCAGGTTGCCTGACATAGGTTAGAGCGCGAGAGTGTCCAAAAACTCGAGGCGCCCGGTGTACTTACGCTTAACACTAATACAACTTTTATTACATTATTTACGCTAACACTGAGGCGGTTTGAGCATTCGTTAAGTATAAGTTAATTTTGTGGCTAATGATTACCTTCTTACAAACTCTAATGTATATTTTATTTACATGTTCATGTAATCCGAGCTCCACGTTACGGGTCACAGAGTGCCGTGGAGGCCGGATGGGCAGTTTTGTAGTAGTGTACTGTTAGCGGTTTGTTTCCTTGAGCTGCGGTGTCACGGCACGCTCGTGCCTCTGACACTGTCCACGCACGGACTGATATGCATGCCCAGATTATATTGTGAAATTGGTAACTTGCGGTGAGGAGGGTACTAGTGTGATTCCAATGTGATAATATGTAAATGTCGCTTGTATAATGTAAGCTTGCGGCGTCGCCGCGTAGTACCGCGGCCTCGCATTCTACGCTCGTTTCTTGTAAGAAATCTTTAATTATTATGTACCGGACGTTGCTTGAATGTGATAGTTACAAGGTGATTGCAAGTCGAGCAGCGTTCGAGCCGACTTATAGTAAAATGGCGTGCGGGAGCGGGCTCACTAATACTTTTACTCACTGTTTTATATTCTATTTATTGTAAGGACGTCCACACTCGCTGCCGTGTATCTATCTACAGCTAGCGGCCTCTGTCGACATCATCACGACCCAGGCGGTGACCGTCTTACTCCTCACACGCTTTTTATATATTTTGTTGCGTCCTACACCTAGTTTTTTTAATTTCCCATTTTTGTTATTTACGTATATTTTTTATAATTCTTGCAGTTTTTGTGAAAATGCTTTTATATTTTAATATTAACGTACAATAATATTCATAGCTTCGGTGAATCTAATGAAACTTCTAGTACATATCGATGCCTAGATATTAGTGGGTAGATAGATATACGGGCAGGTTGGACACGTCCGCTACTGAGCACTGTCATGTTAGAGACTTCTATACAGCTTGGCTCATGTGATCGTGGCCCGCGCCTTGCAAACTAAACGTTTATGTACATTGGTAATTAGTTTCCACTGCGAGCGGTGTGTAGGTTTAAGCCAGGCGTTTGGACTGTAAGGGCGGCTGCTAGACGCAGTGTGACGTAGCGAGGTGGCGGTAGGCTGCATAGAACGTGTGCATCACATGATTACCTTATATACCTTACTTTATGTAATACATAGACTCAGTGCACAGTGCTTGATGACATATAGGTACTTGGTGTCGTTCCCAAGCGTTGTCGTGCTCTGTTCCTATTGGTCGACGGTAACGCTTGGTATCGATAAAACCATTCAGTTGTCGATGTTTTATTCATGTAACACTTCCGAACCGACTCTGATTTTTTATTAATTTACTTTTATAATACACGATTATTATTTTTTTTATATAACTGTGCCGAACTCCGGCGCCATTTAATAATATGGTAAATGTGTTCATAACATTACAATGAAAACTATGGCGTCGGATTAAGGTTTTACAGCATGCAACACTCAAGCTCATTCTGTTTGGTTCTGTATATACAATTCTGGCGAGTTGCGGGAGTTGTAAACGTTTTGTAATCACTGTTTGTTTATATGAAATATATCTTCATGAAAATGAGGTTATATTTTTTTGTAACGGTATCAAAATGTCTATGGTCCACGTGACTCAGCCGGCCTAGATTGCTGGGATGAAATAAATCTAGCGTTACTTGCTCTTTACCACATAATATTATGCATTTTTTGTTACTTTAACAACTCAGTGCTATGGCCAAAGAAAGTAAACTCACTTAGTCCCGGTCGACAGCGACCTCCCAAATATTTTTTCCGAAAACTAACCCTCACGTTAATTATTAAGTATTTTTATTATTCGTGTACCGCATGCATCGATTTCTTACTCGATATATACCTTGTGAATGTGTTCCGTGTTCGTAGTCGTCATAAATTTGCGCCCCGTGTGGTGCGACGCTGGTGAAGTCCGATGGCCAATGAGAGCGCGTCGTCACTATTTTATCGGCCAATAGAACTCAGCCGCGGTCTCACACGGGGTCGCTTTTTGACGTCGCCACACTTTATTTACAGTTTTTGCCGCTAGCAACTCAAGCTTTGGTATTTTGTAGATTGGTTACGTTACAAATGAAAATATTTGGCTGGTCGCTTTCATTATTAGACTTGGCTGTTTCCTACGATATGCTCTTTTTAATGTGAAATAACATTTTTTATACATTATATGGTATAACTACGTGAAGTGTTCGGGTGCGGTATTAACAACATGGGCGCAATAATCTCGTTGACCACTGAGCTCAAAGGTTTTATCTCGTTCCGTTACTCCTTGTGTTTGTGCATTACTTAGGTCTTTTACATTTGAATTTGGTCGTTTATTATTTGGAGCATATATTCTGTTCATATTTTTTGCATTAATTTTAATATCAAATACATTTATATTTATTATTATAATTGCATTTTATTAGGAAAAGTTTTTTTTTAAATTAGGCGTGTATTAGTACTGACTGTAAGTTCTCTGGTACTTACTAAACATGTGCTTAATGCTTTCGATTTCTTATTAAATTAAAGAGAATGAGATTGTATTGTATATTTTGGTTTGTTTTATGAGACAATAGTGATCCAAAGACCTCATTATGTAGTTTTTTTTCCATGTCTATATTATATAACACTTCACGCATAAGAGCTTTAATTTTTGATTTCACTTTGGATTGGAACGAGACAAATCTTTTTAGCTTTGAACAATCAACAAGCGCCTTTATTAGCTACTTGTGTTTTGGTTTACGGTATTTTTGTTATATTTCTGTTTCAAAAGATCGGATGCATCATAATATCAGATAATTAGATACTTTTTATTATGTTTTTTTTTATAAAAAAAAATATTAAAAATTCAATAGAGATGGTAGTGATGCACCCAATTTTGCGTTTACATTGTTGGAGAATTGTGGCGATGAACGTACTTTTTAATGTTCTATGCAATGATAACTATGATTTAATTAGATCAACTAAAGGTAAAAACTCAACAATGAGACAAATAAGTAAATCAAAATTACAGTCATCGCCACGTTCAACCAAATTTCCAAGTCAACTGACATTAAACCAAATATTTGGTGTGCGTCAGATGGGCGGTGTGTACGCGCACGGGCTGCAGTACGGCAGCTTCGCGGCGCCGCGCGGGTTCGCGTCCCCGCCGCACCACCAGCACCAGCACCACGCGCACACGCACTATATCAATTCGCAGGTGAGTATTGTATCGTTGACGATACTGTTGTTAAGTGGCTTTCTGTTTTATTATAGTTATTTTTATTTATTTTCTGTACCAATTATTTACAAAATATATATTTTTGGAAGCAATGTAAGATTTTTTAAGATCTAATGATATTTTAACAGAAATTCAAAATTTGTGATTTTGGAGTAAATCACTAATTTATATTGGTAGTTGAACATATAAAAATATAAAAGTAAAGGTTTTTATGTCCTTAAAAATAATATTACACAACTCTTATGAACATGAACATAAAAAAACTTTTGTTTTAAAACAAGTGCAAAAATATATATTTATATTATTGCATGCTATATATTTATTTATTTATAATATTTAAATATCTGGACCAGCGAGCTGAGGGTGGTCGTCTAGAGATGTTGGGGAGCGGGGAGGGAGCGCTGTCGCCGTTGCAGCCCACGCCCGACCTACACCATGCCCCGCTGTTACTCGCCACTGAGGTATTTAAAATTGTCTAAATTATCTTAACCGCTTTTATGTATCTTACCTACTTGATTCTTATATCTTATAAATTTTATTTGTATCTAATTTATACATTATACATATATTATATAGAACATTATACAGAACAATTTGTTTGAATCAATAATTGGGAATCGTTGATACTTCCGTCTGTAAAAAAGAGATAATACAGTGGATAAAATAGTAGTCCTTGTGGTACACCTTCAGCATTATACGAAATTACTAATATTAAAAGATTATTATTAATTTTTATAGCCGCGAGGTGCGCCGTTGGAGTTGATGGCGCCGCACCACGCGCGCCATGCACTGTCACATCACCACCACGTGAGTTTCTGCTTTAACTTTTGTTTAGCTGGGCGTTTACATTTGTATGCTTGTACTCCTGCACCAAGACGACTCTTTAATATTATTTATTGTCCCAAATAATATCTCTTGGCTTCTTATTCTTACTGTTTTCTACTACTTAAAGTTTTACTTTAGTTACCTCTGTAGTACAAGTATATGTTATTTTGTTATGATTTAATTCATAATTAACTTACAAAATGATTGCTAATATATAATAAATATAATAATAAACGTTTAAAATGTTATTTTGTAGTCATTATTTCTGAACTCGCACTTACTTCTTCTTTAAATTTAGTTTCTCCATGTTTTACATCCATTATACTACATCTATACTTGTAACGCATTTTTTGTTCGATTCCACAGCGTCGTACAAACGGCGGTGTGGGCGTGAGCGGCGGTGTGGGTGTGGGCGTGGGCATGGGCGTGGTGGGCACAGGCTCGCGTGCCGCACGTCCTTACGTGCGCGCCGCACCGCGCTGGGCCGCGCACCCTCATACTGTACATCATATTCATGCTCAGGTAGGGGAATGATTATTGAGAATATAATTTTTTATAGCAGAGTAGAGCCATCTTTTACAGTTGTTACAAATGAAATGTTGTTATATAATTTACTAGCGGGCGCGCGCAGCTTCGCTTGCGTATTTAGGAGTGAATTCTAAAAAACCATGAACATATATACATACACATACACCACATATTCAATTAAATATTTTTA
>FAPY01009678.1:1727-16594 GCA_900067975.1 Heliconius heurippa | reverse complement strand
GGCAGAAAGTAGGGAACGGGGTGTCTTAACACTAGGTTGCCTCTAGGCGGGATACAACGTGAAGCTGATTTTTTTTTGTAGTAATTTAGTCAGTATTTAATTTGTATCCCGCAGACAGCAAGGTAGGCAGAGGAAACCTAGTGTTCAGGCATTGCCTTGTCAATGGCGGAACTCTACGCCGTGCTTTGCCTCAACACCAAAGTGAAGAAATGAAAATATTAAATATTTCCTTTGTCGTGAGTCTGAATTGAATTCACAACCAGTCATGTTTACAGTGACACGCTTGCGCCCATCCATTAAAAATGTTTAGCATGTGTATAATTTTTTTTTTTAAATAAATATTATTTTATAATAAATATTTACCTATTTAACTCCGAATGAGGCATAGGTTTAACACAGAGCAACTGAGTAATCTCCTTTTTAGTACGATCTTCATTAGTCACCTCACCTACTCCAGGTACATATCGAGAACCCACAACTGTAAACAAAATATATATATTAATATTTTGGAGTCAATTTTTTTTAGCTTCACATTGTATCCCGCTTATAGCGAGGTAGGTAGAGGATATCTAGTGTAGAGACACTCCGTTTCCCGCACAAGGTACAATTTTGAAGACATTGCATATTGATTGGCGAAATGCAACACCGCGTTGTGTCTTGTTACCAGAGTGAGGAAATTAAAAAACTTCATTTCCCCTGGACATCGAACCCACAACCGTCGCGTTTAGTCATACACTGCGTCACGATGCCCTCAACGAGTAAAATATAATTGATATATAATATTATATCACTTATAATATATTCCAATATTATAACACTTTTACATAAAAATCCAATACCCTACAATACCATAAAAGAAATAATAAAAAAAACAAGCACTCACTAGTAATAAGTAATCTCAAGAACTCTTCCACCATGCTAATTGTGTGCCTCAGCGTGTCATCCTCGACGGGTCGCTGTTCAAAGTCAGCAGACGCCCACTCGAGAAGACCAAATTTGTTAAGCACGTGAATTATGAATTCATTGCTTTCTATTAATGATGCTCCGATCTGTATGTAATGAAAAATATATAAAAAAATGTAATATATTTTTTTTTCAATGCGTTGTTAATTCTTTATTAATATGGGTGTAATAAAAAAAAATATTTTTTAGAGGAAAAGCCGGACTCGAACCCGCAACTTTTATAAGGCAATAACACCATCATAAAACAGTCATTTCTTTTAATTTTAATAGAAAAAATTATACAGTTTTACAATCACTTTTGATATATTGTAATAATTATTAATGATGATTCAAAACTGCTTGTATAAAGTAATATCTAAAATAGCCTATCTGAATAAATGATATTTTGAATTGGATAAAGTAGTCTAAAAACTAAGCAGTAATAATTTATACTTATGTTATAAAATTCAAAAGTTTGTTTAGAACGAGCGATTTTCAGCAACTACTGGTGCCCATATATTTTTTTGTTGACTAGATAACAATTCTATACCTGTAACATAACAACATCTCGATCAAACATCTCAGCTCGGCATTTTACATTGTGATAGAAATATAATTGATTTAATAATGCGAATCCGTTACGACGCCACATTCCTGCGTGCACTTGCGCTATCATCGCCATTGTACGAAGCACTGGTTCTGTGTATACATAAATTAAACATTGATATTAAATTAATAATTAAATGTTATGATTAATAAATAAAATAATCATTAGTCATAACATAAAAAAATAATTAAATTACAATAATTAGTAGAGGTTGTCACAATCGATCGAATCGATCGATCGGTTGTAAATTCGACGGTTGTGAGTTCGATTTTCACTAGAGGGAATGAAATATTTAATATTTTCCTTTTGGATAAAGCGCGGAGTTCAGTGGATCGACTTAACACAAAATCGGCTTTGTATGGGGTATAAAGTGTCTTAACACTACATTCCCTTTACATACTCAGCCATATGCTACTACAGCGAGATGCTAAAAAAAATTTAAATACATCAACTGACCAATAAGCTCCTCAGGCGTAGGTTTAGGCGGATCTTGCCTATCGAATTCTCTACTATGGTAGGAAAGACCATGGCGTTGCAATTGCAAGTGCAGACCAGCTATAAAACGTGATAAGGGCCGATGCACTGATACCGGTTCCTTCGACACGTCGTAGGGTATCACTGATGCACTTTGGTTGCCTAGTTCTGTAATAAAATAAAATATAAGTAAGTTATTATTGTATAGATAAGTACAGAACGTTCCTATCCTTCTAGCTGTCATGTAACTTTAAACTACACGCTTTATCCATAGCGGGGTAGTCAGAGAGAACGGAGCGCCAAACGCTACGGTCAACGGTACGGCCATGGTCCGTTCATGTGCATTCCTTAACGCCGTTCCAGTCCTAACAGATAGTATCAAGAAGTACATGTCCGTATATTCAATTAATTGATAGGTGTCGTGCAAATAAGCCGTAAAAACGACATTTTTATTTACTTATTGCAATTTAATAATTTTCACAATATTTTCAATAATATTTTTTTAAAGTAATTGAAAAAGTGAAGCTTTGATGTTTTACGTACCTCTGAGCTCGTGGAGCGCGCGCGCGCACACGTCGGCGTGGCGGCGCAGCGCCATGCGGTAGGCGGCGGCCGCGAGCGCGCGCTCGGCGCTGCACCACTCCAGCGCTAACGTGATGCTGTGCGCCAGCTTCACGTGCAGGTTGAAGGCCGACTCCCACTCCGGCTCGTACTCCATGTGCTGCCCCACCTGTAGACAGTTTAAAGCTTTCTCAACTTTTCTACAATCGAAAAAAATATATATCAAAAGAAAATCACTAAAAAAATTTGCACGACACTCTTCCAACTATGTTCACAGTGGCACGACTAGTTTACCGCTCTGTGGAAGTGAAAAATTGCAAGTATCTTTTATTGCTGTTTTGAACTACTAACAAGGGTAGTTTTCGATTTCATGCACATTTTAAAAACACTAAGATCGAATAGATATAAGATATTTAATTTCACACTTTCTACCTATTTTTGGCAGCTACTTTTGTTTGTTGAGTCTTAGAGGCTACTTTAGTTCATTCATTATTTACTGATATTTATTCCATAATTATTAGAAATTTACATATATTTATCATATATATTTTTTCAATTATCTATTGAGCTAACAAAAGCAACTACAAGAAATTAATATATACATATATAACTGAAAAAAACCTCCCATACATTTCATATACTCCCACAAAGAGCTCACCTGTCTAACAACAGAGTCCATCCCCTGCATCATGACCAACAGGTTCAGCATTAGAGACAGTCCATGCAAGAAGCCCTTCCTGAGGTCATCGTCGAAAGTAGTGGGTACGGATCCTAGTAAGTACTTTACATCGTATAAGATGAATTGAGCACGTTTGAACCCCGTTGAGACGTGGTTGCGATCGAATTCTAGACGACCCTGAGAATTTCAAATATTGTTTTAATAGGTTATCTATGAACTCATTACTCTTTAATAATTTAATAATTGTGTTCTTTAAGTTTATTGCTCATTATTTAGTAGTTTGAAGTCAGTCGTGGCGCAGCGTCACAAGCGTGCGACTGTAAACGTGATAGATTATGGGTTCGATTCTTACTCAAGGATATGGAATATTTAATTCTTATTACGATCATGAAAGAATCACAAATTAATATAAAATTATCTATAGTACATTTACACTCACCTCAGCATTACACCGTCTATTACACTCGCTGACAAAAGTATTCATGACCACAAACAAGGCATCGTGCTTGGCGATCAGGTGGTGGGCCAGAGTGGGCGTTGTGTAGAGCTGCACGGAGAGCGACGAGATCGAGAACGAGTGGTCGTGGTCGTCGCGGATGAAGTCCTTCAGAATTGATCCTGCGTTACAAAATAGTATGTGTAATATTATTATGGTATTTACATTCATTATATTCATTAAACCCATGACTAAGGAAAAGTTTAATACATTTTCGATATAATTTTCTTCTTCTTTTTTTCCTTTCAACTTCACGCATTTTTCCAATATAAGCAATAAGCTCTTTATTTTAGAACATTCGAGGTAGAATATAGAAGTAGAAGCAGTAGTGAAATTAAATGTTGATCTTTCTTTAAAGAAATTGTGAAAAAAATAGAGATAAAATGTATAATTAAACTAGAAAATATGATCATTACAACAATCTTATTTCTTTGTAACTTAACATTTGAATAGTTGCTTGTTATTCTCACCATAATTCTTAGTAAACAATATGGCCATGGCCCTCTTGGTAGAGTAGTCCATGAGCGTGGTGACGATGAGCAGCCGGTGCCAGGCGGTCCTAGCCGCCTTCCACATCTTGCAGTCGTTCTGCACCACGCGCGAGGCCACGCCGCCCGCGCCTCCCGCCGCCATGCTGGCCTCCTCCGAGAGTGCGACTTGGCCCACTGCTTGACGAAGGGCTTGCTCGTTTGATACGAAGTTTTGAAGCCTGGGAGGGAAAATATACAATAATAATAGATTTTTATAAAAGACGGTGCTTGCCAACCATATCCCGAAATTATAATATAATAACTAATAACATTAATAACTGTTATTAATAACATTAATAACAAGCATTTTATTGCACTCTAAATTTACAATTTCTGTTTAATTACATAAGTATACTTAAAGTAAAAAAAAAGTATTAAAAAAGGTAAAAGCGACGTTTTACAGACTACCGATACACGATAATAGTAACGGATCGTCTATGATAGAACGAAGAAAGGTTAGTAACCATTACTAACGTTTCTGTTTATCGACCTCAACTCTACTAATTTCCATAAACTAGCAGAGTTGGGGTGGAACGGAAAGATTTATTTTTATTTAGCATTGTCTAACACCAAAAATCAACTATACAGTCTCTCCATCTTATTAAAAAAAACATCATAAAACAACATAAAACAATTACTAAATTTTATAATACACTCAAATAGATGTAAATTTAACTTATCACAAAGTATTATTTCCCAAACAAAACAAAAATTTCCCACTTACCAATTAAGAAGCTTCATAGCAAAGGTCTGGTGCGCGATGACGTGCGCGTGCATCACCAACACTTTGAGAGCTGGACCATGCCGGGATGTAAACCTGCAACATATTATTCCTTCTTTAATCATTTCTCTCATATCCAGTATTTTATGAATTACCATTTCACTCTATCAAGCAGTTGTATTAATCTTATTTTTATAAGCAAGTATTGTACTCACATCTCAATATCGGTCTTGAGCTTGTCGCATAGCTGGAAGGAGTTGCACTTGACGAGCGCGCGGCCCTCGCGGTCGATGAGGCTCACCAGTTCCACTGAGTCGCGGTGGCTGCACTTCATCACGCGGTTCAGGGTCGTTATCACCTAGGGTTGGAGTAAGTAATTAGTTAGGTATGGAACAAAGTAAGTTAACATGCAACTAGTGCCATAAAAATGCATTTTAATTTCAACGAAAGCACTAGATGCTATGTTGCTTTAATATGACGTCAGAATGATTTTGATCAATTTCATGGTGGCCGCTGTTTTGTATATTAAAAATGAACATGATACATGAACGAAAAATATAAGTTCGAAATTTAATGTAAAATTTTCTATTGCTTTATTTCGTAAGCTATCGCAATTGTACTTTTCTAGTTTTTTGCTCATATATGGAGAAAAGTACTCTATACAAATAAACATATAAAATACACATGCCTCTTGAAAAGAAGAAAGTTGATGTAACTGGATAAGAATGTATGGCCAAATTTGTATATCCGAAATATTTTCTTTTTCTTTTTAAAGTAAAAGATGTAATTTTTTTCTCCATATTTAAAACATATTACCTGCTCAAATGTATGAGTTTCATCATTGTAGAGCACTGTACAATAGCAATCGGGTTGATCTAATATCTGCAATAGACCCCTTTCAGCATCTTTTAATCTGAAAATAAATAAATAATGCTAGTTACAGTACTAAGATAGAAAAGAAAACATTAATTCTTGCTTTATAAAAAAAATACTAAACCATTTGAATTATAACAATTTTTATTATTAAGAAATTGATGTAACCAATGAATTTAGAATTTTATATAAGATCCCTAGTTAATTGTCGAAATGTACTGACCTAAAGAATTCTATCCAAAACATTGATCTCCCAATTTCATAAAATATAGAAAAAAAAAGAAGAAGAAGAAAGATTGTAATGTTAAAATAATCCGTTCCCTACTTGCTATCCAACAAGACTTGTTGAGTGGCGGAACTCAACGCCAAGTTTTGTCTTGGTATTTCCTCTGGTAGGAAATGAAAATAATTCATTTTCTCGAGCGAGGATTAAGCTAACAACCGATGCATTTCCAATCAGGCGCTACGCTACTGCGTCACGACGGCATTTTAAGCGTTATTCCACACTTAGGTAAAAGTAATACTTTTTTAGGATAACGTATAAAAATTGCGCGTAAGACAAAGGTTCTGTTATTTAAAAGAAATAAGAATAAGCTAAGGCGCCTAAATCCCACCAAGTCAAATTTTTATACGTTTTCTAAATAAGTTTTTAAAGCATTTTACAGCATTCTGAGTCATGAGTTTCATATCGTGTCGCGTGACGTCATCACAACTACTCACATCAGTTCATGAGGCAACCCCGGCGCGTGGTCGTGGGTGAGGAGCTGGAAGCAGTGCGACAGACAGACCGACGACACTATCTTCAACCTCTCTATCACTTCTGGACTGAAGCTAGCTTGAGTATGTTCTGAATTACTCGCCGCCTGAAAATATAAATATAAGTAATCGTATAAAAAACAGTACGTACATAAGTGTATTACACAACAAAATATAAAAAAACAGCTTCTCGCTGTATCGCGCACACAGCAGGGTAGGCAGAAGGCCTAGTATTAAGATACTCCGTTCGCCACTTTCCGCCGAATTCTAGACGCATTACGTGTTGAGTGGCGAAAATTAAATAAATATTTCAATCTCCTCAATTGGGGTTGGACCCACAACCAACATTTTTATACAAACAAAAACAAACAATATTTATATAATACATACAGCATGTAATTCACAGAAGGGATCCTTCTTCCATGCCTCCGTGTCCCCGCAGTCGCAGCACCCCCCGCCCCCCGACTGACCCATCTTGTACTTGTGGTGTCTGTGGGGCGACACTTTGAAACACTCTACGCATAACACGCAAGTGTTGTCCATACCTGAAAAAAATACTTTCTTAAATAAAAAAGTAGTTCTTCACTTTCAGCTCATTTCGAAGTGAGCTATACGAGTATAATGAAAATCAACTACATTTTGTCCTATACTACAAAAGAAACGACAATCATATAAAAATAAGGATTTCTTCGTGTGGCAACCCACTAACTTAGCACTAAATTATTTTAAGACTTTTTTCAGGTTCACAGCCTTCCGTATAGAAAAATGCGAGAGCACCTAATGTCACAAAAGGATCGTTCGTCGTCCGAATTCAAAACTTAACATATAAAGCAGCGGAGCATAACGCCGCTCTTTGACTTCGTATATTTTCAACATACGACTTTAACTTACCGCACTCCCTGCAGCTGTAGGCCGGCTCGCCCTGTCGGAACACTCGCCCACACAAGGTGGAGCGTCGCGGAGGCTGTGGCACGGTGCTATCCTCGGATCCCCATATAAACTGTTCTAAAGGCTGGATTAAAAGTTTGTATCCTAAGTCTTCGTCGAAGGACCAGTCTGAAAACAATTTTAAAAAATATAAAATATGGAATATCTCCAAAAATATTGTAAGCTAAATATGTTGCTCAAGTAAACTATAACCTATAGTGTGTTCAATTCCACCTCAAAATAATTATATTGAAAGGTCATTGTATTTTATTATTTGTCAAAAGGATGTTTCTAATACAATGAATGCACCTAACTCTCCAAAGATATTTTCTTTGAAAAGCAGCTTCACGTTGTTTCCCTCATAACAGGGAAGCAGGGGAACCTAATGTTAAGCTACGCCGTTCCACACTTTCTGCCCAATTTTTGGGATACGTATTACGTATTTAGTAGTGGATTTAGAAGCGGGGAAATGGAAATAACTTAAATATAGCCATTTCCCTGCGTGGGAATCGAACCCATGACGTTGTCGTTAAAATATTCAGGCTAAGTTATATATAATATAACGACGGCTATGAGGCCTTGTTTCTATTTTTTATGAAGGCATCTCGGCAGCATCTATTAATGTAGATCATTGCTTTAGTCTACGAGTAAAAATGAAAAGTTTTCTAAATTAATATAGTACTGGAACAGCTACCTACTCGTATCCTTTTGTATGAATGATATGAAAGTAATAAAAAATGGAATAAACCTAATCTAAACTTACAAATTAAAAATTTTAAAAGTAAATAAACATTGACTACGTCAGATTAATTATATACAGTGGTACATATATATGTAAGCATATTTTTTACTCTTTCCGCATTTCCCTCTTTTGTTAAGCTCACCACTCTACTTTTATTTTAAGTGACGTAACATACGAAACTCAACATATGGCTCCACAACGGAGAAACGAAAACAATATATATAACGCAAATAATCCTTCGAGTGGGCATCGAACCCACACCAAAATGGCAGTGTTGTTGATAAAAACTTACCCAAGTCCGGTTCGGTTGTGACCCATACATATATCCTCGGCTCAATGGCACATTAAAAATTTATGTAAGTGATAAAATAATTAATATTACTGTTAAAATTACCGGCATTAGTGATAAAAACTTACCCAAGCAAGTCCGGTTCGGCTGCGGTGAATATATCCTCGGCACGATGACGCGCCAGTAATCCTGGAAGTGGGTGTAGGAGAGCACTCCCTCCGCCATCATCGACCTCCACAGCTCCAGCACGGCGCCGCCCTGCGTCGGCAACGTGAATCTGGCGACACCACTCATTGTTACGCTTTCTCTTATCTTAGTTTACGCTTTGTTGTGACCAAATTACATGTCAATATTAATTTTAAAACACCAGCTTAAGTCTTATTGTGTAAGTAAAACATTCATGATTCACAAAATTTAAAAAATCCAAGTTCAAAGGTCCACAATTAACCTTTAAATGTAAAAGTAAACATTGTTTTGATTAACATAATTTGACATTGCAACTTCAAGATCATTGACACTCAAAAACAAACAACTTTGGCGGCAAGACACTTAAAAAAAAACGAGGATTTGCGAATAAAAAAAAATATATTAAAAAAAAGAAACCAAAGCGATAATGCCGGAGCTCGGTAAACAATAAACTGACCGTCCAAGTTGGCATGACGCCACCCTACGAGATCTATATTCTAATTATATAAAAAAAACACACGAGTAAACGTTGGAAGCAAGAGATATTGGTGATAAGATGTCATGTATCGGGATATTGGCTGGCGTTATGATGCAAGCCGATGCAACGGATAAAATTATATGAATTGATGATAGACAGACGATCAAGTAACTAATTAAAGCTTTATAAACAACTAATTTAATCGCGACGAGAGGGCAGTCGTGTCGCTGGGGCACAAGCGTGCGGTTAAGGCGACAGGCTGTGAGTTCAATTCCCCCTCGAAGAAATGAAATATTTAATATTTTCGCTTATATCTCTCATGAAGGAGTTTCTAAAATAAAAATTCAAACATTTGTATCTCCATAAAAAAAATCAATATTCTATTATTATAGAAAAAAAAACTACTATTTACTTAAACAAGTGTCTAAAAATTTGTTTACAAAAAATAACATAATATATGTATCTGAATTGATCGCTTTCATTGACCCGACATACAAAACAAAATCGCTTTGAAGTATAAACGATAGGTCAGTCAACGTATGAAAATAATAATTTCATCCAGTTCGTTATCCTCTAAAATGCTAAATCGCAGCACTGGGTATTTTTTGGCTAAAAATCCAGGCTCCTCGACCTAAACAACCCAAAAGCCTCGTTTCGGTTATAAAACCTCTTTTTATTTCAACGATAATTTCAAGTGAATTTCGATTTAAGCCCATCTTGTTAATAAGATACAAAATATGAGCAAAGGAATACGAATTTTGTTTCTATTTCAATCTAACGGTCAATGACACGTCCAGCGCGGCACCGGAGACTATTTTCAATTTTATCACGCAAA
The DNA here is from genome assembly GCA_900067975.1 of Heliconius heurippa. Classification (NCBI taxonomy): domain Eukaryota; kingdom Metazoa; phylum Arthropoda; class Insecta; order Lepidoptera; family Nymphalidae; genus Heliconius; species Heliconius heurippa. Next base: position 6,498 of record FAPY01009678.1, on the reverse strand, counting down.
GATAAGATGTAAATTCCATCTACTTTAAAGAAGGATGTTTATATTTTAAAGATGGGTCATGTTGTTATAAAGTATCGTTGTTTGTGCCAATAAGTTTAAGTGCAACGTTCAGTAGCCCCTAAATTCCCAATAAATTTTAGCGAAGATACAAAATAGTTTTCGAAATTACTTATTTTTATCTTTACGCTGTATCCCGCACATAGCAGGATAAGCAGAGTTAACCTGGGAATCCAGTGTTAAGACACTCCGTTGTCATTAAGACAGTTTTGTTAGCCACTTTCGGCGGAACTTAACGCCACGCTTTCCCTCGTTACCAGAGCGAGAAAATGCAAATATTAAATATTTTATATCCTCACTTACTTATAAGATAAAATAGATTCTAGATATACTTTTACTAAGCGATCTGATAGACTTTTATTAAGCTTCGAATTAGTAAGTTGTTCGCAAGTGCTCGAGTTATTGTCGTTTCAAATCCACATCAAAGAAACACATATTTCGATATACGTAAGTGTTTTCATGATCTGCATCATCAAAAGGCAGTATAAGTAGCATCCGGCAAACAATCTCTGTATAGGTGTGAAGAGGAGAACAATGTGACTCATCACTATGTTTTGTGTAACTTTTTTGTGAAATGCAGAATTTACGCGAGCATAGCCGTTGTTGCGCTGATAGTAAACGCGATGGGCTATGGAGTCAATTCCCTCTCGGAGAATTGACGCTGGGTTCTCTCTGCCCTGTTATAGGCGAGATAAAAGTGAAACTGAATTCTTTTTCACATTTATATATTTTGACATTATGATGTTCTTACAGGAAATGTTGCCAAATCCTTAATATTACTCTACCTGCAAGTCAATCTCAAAATAGTGGCTTACCTACACGAAACGAACACGTCAAGTTTGACTTCTCATACTGGTATTTATACATTTAGCTATAAATAAGTTATGTATTCTTGTATTCTCAGTAGACGCTATTAATGTTTCATTTGCCGCTCATTATTCGGGAAGTATGTACGTTTTAGAGCTTCTTTAATATTTGATAAAAATATTGCTACCCTTTAAATGTGGAACTCTGGCGATAAATTCATATGACTTGTTGCAGTAGATACTAGGTATATCTTATAAAATTATAAATAAACAACGTACCTACTAAAGAAGGAGACGGTTTAATAGTAACGATTTCATCCTTCCTGTTATAAAATAACTCTTAAACAATATATTAAAATAACGATATATTTTATAAGCTTAGCTGTAACATAATAGTGAGCTCCATATTGAAAGCTTGGCTTGTTTAGAACAAACGAGGTGCTCCAACCGTACGAGTGCTTTTTTTATATTTTACGAATACACCAAGCGCACTTAACTATTTTAATTGTGTATTATCTTTCTATTATATAACTCAATTTTGGGGGCTTTTATAGATTATACAAGTGGTAGCCCGCTACCGGGTAGGGAAGCCCTCTGATAGTGCTCCCTGTGACATTTCGTTCTCTTATTTTTTTCTGGACTTCAAGACTTGCGTCTGATGTGGCGGAACTCAACGCCGCGGTTTACATTAGCAGAACAAGAAAATACAAATAATTTTAAAGCGACAGGACCACTTTTGTTTAACAGATAAATTGTATTATGTAATAAATTACTACATTTTATATTATAATCGTGATCGATATTAATACGATACAATACACATAAACCTGCGACATTTCCATACAAAATGTTGCGGTTTCAGAATTAATTGGCTATCAGTATGAAACGCCTTCATATAAATTCTCAATAAATTTTAATATAATAATCTAAATATTTTCATTCATTTCATGAATAGACAGACACATAGCAAGTTTGATCTTCATTTACCACGACGTATAAGTATTCTGAGTTCCTTACAACGTGAAGAGGTTATGACAGGGAGAGCGTTTCATAGTTTGCTGGATTGCTAAAATAAAGAAATATTCAAGATCTATATAATATGAAACTCTTCAGTTACCGAGTGACTGACAGAAGAAAGAAGATAAAAGAAAATACTGACATAGTTTTAAATTTAGCATGTACGTATGTTAGATAGTACAGGGCGGCAGTAAGAGATTTCTCGAAATTCCCAAATTTTTACGTCTTACCTAAGACCGTATTTATTAACCACTCTCAACTCTGAGATCGATTTAGAAAGCGAGCTTGAGATGCTGTTTTCATTCATAAATTATAATCTATAAATAGAAACTGCATCTCAAGATCGATATCAGAGTTGAGAACGGTTTATAAATACAATTTTGTGGGCGACGACTACTTTGATATAGAACACTCTACCTACGAATTGGCTGAAATATCGAAACCTATATAACAAGTACGCCCGTATTGAAATCATTAAATTGGCGCAAAGTTAAATGCTGCGTACATAACGTTCAGTGATTCAGAAACTTATAATAAAATAGTTGAGATTGTTTTCAATCTGTAGTGCACTAATTTCATATAATATGAGTAGAATTACGCATACAAGAGAAAATATTAAAAGATACAGGTTAAAACAAGTCACATAAATCAGTTTTTTTTTTAAATATAAAAATTGCAAAAATCATCCCTAAATATTTATTCTATAAAATCCTTAAATATTTTATTTTATCCCACTCGAGGGAATAAAATTATGGAAAGAAGACAAAGCACAGCGTTGGATTCCGCCAATTATAACGCAATGTCTCAGAATTTAAACGGAGTGTCTTAATAGTAGGATTATCTCTGCTTACTCTGCCTCAATTGTCGCATATCATAGAACGTAAAGCTACAAAGAAATAAAAATAAAGTCGTTTTAAATGTTATTGCTTGGAAAACAATTATTGGTCTGAGAACTAACTGACAGGTAGACAGGTAGAACTAACAGGTAGACTTTGCAGAAAGTGGCGGAAAGTGGGGAACGGAGTGTCTTAACACGAGGTTCTCTCTGCTTACCCTGCTGTGTGCGGGATACAGCGTGAAGCTGGTTTGATTTTTATTATTAAATTACGAGTAGAGATTGGGATAAAATGACGCTGTGACAATATTTAAAGAAGAACAACGATAGATAATTATGATTTCAATTCGTACTCGCAGAAAAAAAATATAAAAAGTACATATAGTGAGTTAACAATGTGTAAAGATACATTCCCCTGACGCCGCACTTGCAGCACGTGGAAACGAACAATACAGTTCAATATAATTTCTGAGTTAACTATTTTCAATAATATACATTTTTAATTAATATATTTTGTCTTCAACTTGCTCTGATACAGAAAGGTTCTTTGTAAGATTAAATAAATATATATTTTTAAAAGCATTTTTCTCGAATGCGTAATTTAACTAGTGTTCCGCCATTTAATTTATAATGATTAAATTTTCATGCTCCCGCTGTTTGCCTCAACAACGGGGAACATGTGGGGAACCTTGTGTCCAGTATTCGACACGTGTTGAGTAGCGGTCCCTATCATTCCTATTCTCATTCTCATACCTTTTCTGCTATACAGGAAAACTGCTCTTTTTAAGAACATTTCTTAATTAGCCATTATTTTACTGTCTTACTGGAACATGACCCCAAAGTGACCTATAATTATAATTATATCACTTCTGGCGTATGATTCCATCGTTCAATAATTATTCAATGGCGGTGACTTATAACATAAAGTTGACACAAATCGTTATATCAGAATTTTATCGTAAAATGCAGTTTATGGCCTTGCAACGGTGTTTTATTTTCTATGCTTGCGTAATTTTAAACCTTTGTGAAAAATAAACATAGCTTGTTTAAAAATGATTTTTTTAAAGTTTCACGCTATATTCCGCGCATAGCAGGTTATGCAGAGAGTACGTAGTATTAAAACACTCCGTTCCCCACTTCTGACCCAATTTTCCAGACTGCCTGTCGGGTTGCGGAACTGAACTCCTCAAACTTGTTACCAGAGCAAGAAAATTTATCACTATCTAAGCAAATCTTCTTTAATAATAAATTGATAAAAACTGTTCACTATAAAAATAACTAAATCTAAAATCTATTAAAAATAAATAAAATCATAAGAAAATAAATAATATATTTACCTACAGTCGAAATTAACTCTTTAAATTATTAAAAACATTACAAGTATTCCATAACATAATAGAGGTAACGTTCGCAAGCGAGACTGAAAGTAGAAAGTAAACGGTCAGTTTTTACCTTTTTATATCGTCGAGTGAAAGAGTGTCCACTAACTCGGCGCTATCTCGCGTACAACAAAAATTAAGCAATGTCTGTATTAACATAATTATTAAACGTAGATATAATACACACTTTACTTCCAAGTCCTACAATAAGAATCGCCTTTAACTAAACACTTTTTTTATGAAAAAAAAAAGAAATCTTGAAACACAATACCTAATGCTTATTGCCAAAAGACATAACAAATACTGAGGACGAATAATAATATAGTTGATAAGATATAAGGGAACGGAAGGTAAAAGGCACTTCACCAATCGTTACTTTATAGGTTATTGGTTTATTAACTCTCAAGTGAACTATAGTAATCAGTCACATCGCTTAAGCTACATGCACCTAAATGCACGCATTGGTAATATGTATCACAAAGTCTAAAACTCAAGATTATAAAATTAAAAAACTCCTGACACTAAAAAAAAAGGTAAAGAAGTAACGGGATACGGATAATCTGATAATCTTCAACGTTTGAAGATTTCAAATCTTCCTTCCAACGTTTGAAGATTTCAAATCTTCCTTCAAACGTTTTTTTTTTTTTTTTATTGTTGATAGGCAAGCATTTGTCCGC